>APFE030727129.1:0-16818 GCA_000404065.3 Pinus taeda | reverse complement strand
GGGTAATATGGGGTACCGAGGGATGTACCCAAGGTAATAATGTAATAATGGGATGGGCCATAGTAATAAATAAGGTGGTTAACCCATGTCATGTAAGGGACCACAAGTAGTTAATAATAATGTAATGGGCCCATGGAATTAGTTGATGGTATGAGTAAACCATGGTATTGATGCATGGTATTGTATGTATGAGGCCTATATAGAGGCTAGAGACTCCACATGGAGAGATATGAAGAGAAGTATTCTTGTATGAATGAGTTGTGGAGTGTTCTCCTTCCTTAAGGAGTGAATGTATGGTGTTGCCCTACCTTAAGAGTTTGATAATAAAGAAGCATTTCTATCTATTTCTATCTTTTTATTCTTGGGTTATTTCTGTTATCTCATATTTCTGGGTTAGATATACAACAAGTGGTATCAGAGCTACAACAAAATGTGGAGTGGGGTGTTACATGGTGGTATCAAAGCTAGGTTGCAGCATTGGACCTCAGGGTAATGCATATTGTTATGCATGTGTGTTAGTTGCCTATATGTTATTATTCACGCATGTTAGATAATTATTGTTATGGTTATGATATCCATGTATGAGCTAGTATGCTTGATATGTTTTATCATGCTAATATGGATTGGTATGTGTAGATGCAATAACCTCCCTTAAGATACATTGAGGTATGAATTTTATTATGTTTTTATAATTAAAATCCAATTATAATTAACATTTATAATTCTTTTGTGGTATCTTTCACATGGATTTGTTGACTTTTTATTTTTTGTTTTTTTAATTGACTGCCTAGATTGATTCTGAATGGAATATGCTCAACATATGCTTAGTCTTAATGTTATAAATGAATCTAGTGTGTTAGAGAGTTTTTAGGTTGCATTGAGTTATAATAAATTTAATAAATTATATTTTTGCCACGTGGCTCCCTGCCCACCAATTTCATAGGGATTTGAGATGATTCCAATTCTAATATATTCATATTCTAATTAGATGGAGAAATTATATATAAGCAAATTTTATTTAGAAAAATGATCCATATTACAATAAGATGTGCAATTCCTTTTTTTCTCAAGTTAAATTAGATTCGTGCCACATGGCTCCCCACCCATCAATTTCCTAGGGATTTGAGATGATTCCAATTTTAATAAATTTATATTCTAATTACATGAGGAAATTAATATATAAGCAATTTTTATTTAGCAAAATGGTCCATTTTACGATAAAGTTTTTTATTTTTTTATTTTTTGTTAAAGTTAACTCATAATTTTTTTATACATGATTAATCAAGTAAATATGTGCATTGGTAAGACATTCTTTCTATTGCAATAGTTTTTTTTGTTATATTTATGAAACCTTACACTATAGCAACCACATTAATATTTTTAATATAATTATACTAGTTAATTATATATAAAATAATATATTTTCATTAGATAAACCTCATATAAAATATATTATTGAACTAAAAATCCAATCATTATTAAATATATCATTTAATCATATCACATCATACAAAACAATCCACAAAAACTTCAAAAAGATTCTTTTCTCTTTATCATTTTTTCTTTAATAAAAAAAAAAACACACATTCACTCCAACAACAAAATATTAAGAGAATACATTCACTTTAACTAAAAATGGATGTCTTCACAGACGTAAGCATCATTTAACATAATTTTATTATTTTAACAAGACATGTTAATGACTAAGAGGTATTTGGTAGGAGTTAAAGTCTGCCACGGACCACCAACTCGTTATTCAAGCCTTCCCCCTTACCGACCACTAGAGGCATTTGGTAGGAGCGAAAGCCTACCCCCTTACCGACCACCAGCTAGTTATTCTAGGTGGCATGGTTTTCTTTGAATAACTGTGAAGAAAGACATTTGGTAGGAGTGAAAGCCTGCCCTCTTACGGACCATAAGCTGATTATTCAAGCGTGCCCCCTTAAGTACCAACAGCTCGTTATTCAAGCCTGCCCCCTTATAGACCAACTGGTTATTACGGACCACAAGCTGATTATTCAAGCGTGCCCCCTTAAGTACCAACAGCTCGTTATTCAAGCCTGCCCCCTTATAGACCAACTGGTTATTCTAGGTGGTGTGGTTTTCTTTGAATAACCATGATTAAATGAATTTGGCACGAGTGAAAGCCTGCCCCTTACGGACCACGAGCCGGTTATTCAAGCCTTCCTCCTTACGGACCACCAACTGGTTATTCAAGAATGCCTCTTTACGGACCACGAGAGGCATTTGGTAGGAGTGAAAACCTGCCCCCTTACGGACCACTAGTCGGTTATTCTAGATGGCATGGTTTTCTTTAAATAACCATGATGAATCTGAGTTTGTGATCAGCAACTAGAAATAACTGTCTTCAATGCTGATTTGACAACTAAATTATAATAAATTTTCCCACATAGAGAAAATACTCTAACCAACTAAAAATAACTGTAATCACAAACCTAAACATCTTTTAAAATAATTTTATTATTATTTAAGATAATTTTATTATGATAAGTTATATCCGCTCTCAATCCTATCTGTCTCGTCATTGGCTCTTCTGACTTTCGCCTTTCATAGCTTAACATTTTGTATTATAATTAACTAACGCACAAGCAGTTGGGCAACAATTTCCTATCGGCATCTATAACCTTTGTCGTTTGTGATGGGAATTATCCCGAGACACTCTTTAAATGAAAGTCGTGCGCACTGCGCGCCCCCAAACAAGCACGCAACCAAGCTATTACTGTTTTCTGGACAGAGAACTGACCTCCGTATTAGGTAATGGAAAGGTTTGACTAATATGACATATTGGGTAAGGGAGAGGTTACCTAATATGTCATATAACCTCTCCATACCTAATATGATAATATGTCATATTAGTCAAACCTTTCTATTACCTAATATAGGTAATGGAGAGGTTTGATCTTATCATTCCATTACCAAATATGTCATATTAGTCCAACCTTTCCATTACGTAATACGGGAGGTCAGTTCTCTGTCCAGAAAACAGTAGGAACTTGGTTGCGTGGTTGTTTGGGGGCGCGCACGACTTTCATTTAAAGAGTGTTTGGGGATAATGCCCATCACAAACGACAAAGGTTATAGACGCAGTTGGCATGGCCAGCTCCTCGGTCCCTCCCACAAGCTCACAAGCTGCAATGCACAGAACACAGAACAGGACGAATCCGTTTTCCTCCGGCAAGAAGAGAATACCTCATGGATTTATATATTTTCTTGGGATGACTCAGTGGGATAGCCTTATCCAGAGCCTCGTTCACTGCCAGTGCCTTGGAAAGCCTATACTCCTTGAAATCAAATTCAACGACATCTGTGTTTGATGGTCTAGCTGACTTCTATTGGCGACCATCTGGCTGCTAGTGGGCTTTTTGCCATATAGACATCTGGTCGTATATGTCTATATGAAAAAAGCCCACTAGCAACCAGATGGTCGCCAATAGAAGTCAGCTAGACCATCAAACACAGATGTCGTTGAATTTGATTTCAAGGAGTATATGCTTTCCAAGGCACTGGGAGTGAACGAGGCTCTGGATAAGGCTATCCCACTGAGTCATCCCAAGAAAATATATGAATCCATGAGGTATTCTCTTCTTGCCGGAGGAAAACGGATTCGTCCTGTTCTGTGCATTGCAGCTTGTGAGCTTGTGGGAGGGACCCAGGAGCTGGCCATGCCAACTGCGTGTGCAATGGAGATGATCCACACAATGTCTTTGATTCATGATGACTGGCCTTGCATGGACAATGATGATTTGCGCAGAGGTAAACCCACAAACCATAAGGTCTTCGGGGAAGGCGCTGCTCTTCTTGCAGGGGATGGACTTCATTCACTTGCGTTTGAGCACATTGCAGTGCCCACAAGCAAAACAGTGGGGAGTGATCGGATTTTGAGGGTGGTATCTGAATCGGGTAGAGCAACAGGCTCCCAGGGGATTGTGGGCGACCAGATTGTGGATCTTGCGAGCGAGCGGGATGCTTCTGTTGAGCTTGAGACTCTGGAATGGATTCATATTCACAAGACTGGAGTGCTATTGGAATGCTCGGCTGTGTGTGGGGCGATCATTGGTGGTGCTTCGGAAGATGAAATTGAGAGAATTCAAAGGTTTACCCGTTGCTTGGGGCTTCTGTTTCAGGTGGTGGATGCAATACTCGATGTCACAAAATCGTCAGAAGAAATTGGGAAGACTGCAGGAAAGGATTTGGTTAGTGATAAAGCCACTTATCCGAAGCTGATGGGTTTGGAGAAAGCAAAGGAGTTTACTGTTGAATTGTTGAAGAGAGGTAAGGAGGAGCTATCATGTTTCGATCCAACGAGGGTTGCACCTTTGTTGGGTATTGCAGATTACATTGCAAACAGGGAGAAATGAAAAGCCTTCTTGAATCTCTGTGTTATGTATATGTTTAGCATCAGCTAAACTTCAGAAATGGTGCCATATTTATAACTTTGTATCTACTGTCATCGTCCATAGTCCCAATTATTCTAATAATATGGACGGATGCTTTAGATTTCTTAAGTTTCAAAATATGATATGATTCTATTAATATGGACGAATGCTTTAGATTTCTTCAATTTCAAAATATAATTAATTTAAATCTTAAATGTTAAGAAAATAATTTTAGTGAGAATGATATTAGATTTTTTCAGTTTCAAAATATGATTTTAGGTTTCTGTGATCTATTTTAAATGTTAACAAAATAATTTTTAAATATTAACAAAATAATTTTAGTAAAAATGATATAAAAAAAGATTTTTGTCAATATATTTCACATTATTAATTATAATTCATTTTCAACACAAAAATAAATGTTTGCCAACCCATTTCAAAAATAAATATTTGCAAACCCATTTCTAACCATCAACTATGATTCATCTTCAACATCAAAATCTACACTTTATATATATATATATACCTTATCATTTTATCAAAATCTGAATCTACAGAAATACATTTATAAATGTATGTTCATGTTAGAACTTTATCAAAATAGAGATATTTAAACATTTGAATTCCTAGTTAGCTGCTTGCTTGTTTTTGGGGGTTATTTGGGTAGAATTGGCAAGTGGGTCAGGTCACTTTCGTTGTAAGAATATAAATTGTATTGCCAACTAATCTACACTTTTGTGGCTTTTTAGCTAGTTATTTAATTAATAAAATTAGTTTATTTTAATTTATCTCAATTAATTAATTAATTTGAAATATGATAATCAAATCCATTTTGATTGATGATTAATATCAAGATTTTTTTCATAATTAAATAATAAGATTATAATAATTTAAAATTATAAATGTAAATTTTTTAATATATTAAAATGTACAATTTGAAAAAATTGTACAAATTGTAAATATAAAATATATCACTGTAGAAAAAAATATAATGTGAAATCTTTATATTGCATGAATATTTTTGATTTTAATTTTTTTATAAATTATAGTTAAATATATAAATCAAATATATGACTTTTTAATGTGATATTATGTTTTAGAGATGATAAACACAAAAAAAATGCTAGAAGATGTCATCTTCACTAATGAAGTCCTCAATAAGTCCTCAAAAAGTAGTTCCTATTTGGGATCTTCCATCTTGTAGTCGAAGTACCATTATTTGGAGATATATCCACTTAGATCAATAAGTTAATGCCAAAAGTAGTTCCTATTTGGGAACTTCCATCTTGTAGTAGAAGTACCATTATTTGGACATATATCCACTTAGATCCATGTAACCCGGATCTATCATGCTCCTAGATGTATCAAATCCCTTTCTCAAGTTCTACAGTCCAAAAATAAGAAGGTTTGTATGATCCTATAGGCCCATGATAGATTCAGATTTAAATGGATCTAAGCTCATACTAGCTACTAGATATAATATAAAAATATTATTGATATATATAATATTATAATATATAATAAATTGATAAATATAATATAGAAATATTGTTCTTATTACATATCGATTTTTTATTTTTTTTAAGTATTAAAAGAAATCAATTCAAATTTTTTTATTTGTATTTATTAATTTTTAATTAAAAAAAATCAATATATAAACCTAACTATTTTTAGATTTGTTAACTAAAATACTTCATTTTGATATTATAAATTATAGCTGTTTAAATAAAAAATATATTAATACATTGATATTTTTTTTATACTAATATATTTCTATTTTTAATAATATGAATTTAAAGGAAATGTGTCAATTTTATGTTGAGCACATAAGAAATCATACATCCCCCTCATACTAAGCTATAGAATGTAACTCTTGACTCAATCATAGATTGTCACAAATAGATGAATTGGTAGGGTTGTTTAAGATTCCATCACAACCAATCAAATAGCCTTGATTTGCAATAGTAGAGGATGCAAGCACATAATTGCAATTAAGAAGAAACTAGATAATTTAGTTAATCCCTACTGGGAATGAAAGCCTTTAAATGGGAAGATGTCATTTGAAATAGAACTCATATATTTCTCTCATTTAAAAAATTGTAATTAAATACTAGCAAAGTTTGAATTAATTGTCCATAACTAAAGCCATGAGAAGATGAACACTTAATATAGATATGACAATTTGAGTATCTCTATTAAAAATGAAACCTCCTGAATTAGAGGGCAATGAAGAGGATAGGAGAAGAGCTAGAGAGGAAATGAAGAAAAATGTTGTCTTTAGAAGCATCAAGGGCTTGGGAGTAGCCTTGAGGGTTAACTCAGTTGGTTGAGTCCTCGTCGTTAAAGCTCCTCTGCTATTGAGAGGTAATGTGTGCAATTCTCTCGACACTCTTGGAGTCAAGGCTCGTGGTTGAGATGGTAGGAAGTGATCCTTTCGGGGTAGATATGCTTGATACAAATATTTTGTGGATGCAATAGTCACAAATCTCCAGGGATTGTGAAACACAGATAATAAAATAAAAATCAGGGGCTTGGGAGAAAAAACTTGCTTGAATGGAGAAAGTTGTCCCTAAGCCAAAGTAATCTATAATTTTGTTAATGAGTAGCAATACACATAATATATAATATACAATATAGCTCACCCTTTATATCTATTTTCCAAGCTTAACCAAAGTCCCCATCGAATGTTAGTTTTTCCATTTGGGTTTATAAGTAAAAAAAATGTGCTAATGGTGTTTAAATGTTGTGTGTGGTTTAACACTCTATTTTGTGCTTGTTATATTCATTGCTTGGTTATAATATGGAGTTTGGGTTAGACTGATGGTTAGTATCATATGGCTAAATGTATAGTTGTTTCTTTAGATAATTTCTTGTTTTCCTAATAGGTATATATTTAACTATAGCTACAACAATACCAATTTATAAACACAATGATTATGCTTTCTCTATCAATGGTCGGGTTAATGCTTGTTGGACTTGATAACCATTGACTTATTTCCTCATCCCAACAAATTACCCACAATTAATCATGTATATGATTAGATGATGGCTGCACCCACATATTGATTTTACATTTAATTGCGTTATTGGTTGGCATTGAATTCCATTTTCTAGTTTACATTATTGTTAGTATATGTATTATGGCCTCAACATTGTGTGGAATGTTGATACAACCATTCCATTTAATTATTTCAAGTCACTACATCACCAATGTTATGTATATAGATCAAAATAGCATAAAAACATAAGAAAATATAGATCAACGACTATATAGTAATCCACTTCAAGAGGGAATCCTCCCATTACATCACATTATTAAATGAATGATTTTTGGATGATTCAAATGACAAGACCTCCTTGGTATATATAAGAGTCTACAGGGTCAACAATAATAAAGTAAGGGCTCAAAAATAACAATAGTGGGCTTCTATGAGGTGCAATAATAACAATATGGGGGCTACATTAGTATTATAGGGACCTAACATGCCCTTCTACTTCAAAAAGGTGTTGTCCTCAATGCTTGAGTAGTTCTGGATGCTTCTGTTTGAAATACTCATCCTTCCATGTGGAATCTTCAACAAATAAGTTTTTCCACCTAATGAGATACTCTAAAATTGATCGATTATGTAACTGCCTGATTCTTGTTTCCATGATTGCAGGCTCCAATATGATTTTCCTTCATCCTCAAGTTTTGGAAATATACTTTGAATTTGGAGCTTGCCACCTATAACGTTCTTTAAGTATGAAACATGGAAAACTAGGTGTACTCACAAAGATGTAGGCAACTCCAATTTGTATGCCATAGTACCAATCTTTTGAACACCTTGTAAGTGCCATAGTACTTGGGTGATAATTTATTGTCCTTATTAGCTTGCTTGAGGCACATTTTTTTGTATGATTGTAGACGTAAAAATACCCAATAACCCACATTAAAACATCTTCCACTACGATGCTAATTTGATTGTTGTTTCATTGAAGTCTGCGCTAGAGTTAGGTTATCCTTTAAGAGTTGGAGAACTTGTTATTGATGCCTGATGTGATATTCCACTAATTGGACCTTAGAATTGTCTCTTAAAGATGATGGATAATATCCATAAAGTACCATAAATGGGGTTATTTTTACTGTGGTATGGAAGGAAGCGTTATGCCACCATTATGCCATTGGTAACCACTTGACCAATCGTGTTTATTTTTTAGATACAAAGAAATGAAGATATGATTCTAAACATTTATTCACTATCTCAATTTTCCGATCATATTTAGGATGATAAGATGAGTTATGAGCTAATTGAGTACCAAGATAATAAAATAATTCTATCCAAAAATTTCCAGTGAAAATGGGATCTCTATCACCTATAATGATCTTCGGTTTTCCTTGCATCTTTTGAACTATTTATAAAAAAACAGTAGTAGCTGTACTGGCTTTGAAAGGATGAGATAGTGCACAAAAGTGTGCACACTTGATAAGTCTATAACCTACCACCATGATGACACTCTTTCCTTCGGACTTGGGTAAACCCACAATAAAATCCTTTGAGACCTCCTAACACTGACTTGGTATGGATAATGGTTGTAAAAGAATCGGGGTTGTAATTGTATTAACTTTATTTTGTTGGAAAACTAAACATTCTACCACAAACTTCTAAATATCAGATTTAAGGCCATCCCAAAAAATTCCTTCTTGACATTGTGGTAAGTTTTTAAAAATCGTGAGTGCCTCTCATAGGAGAGGTGAGGAATTCCAAAAGAAACTTTTGCCTGAGTTGGGAGTTCTTACATAAATATAAGCGGAATTTGTACCATAGTGAATCATTTTTCCAGATAAATATATCATAGGCAATGGAATCTTGCTAAAACTTTTGAATGAGTGTCCACACTTCTTCATAATTCTTCCATTCATCTCATACTTCAGTTATCCAATTAGGATGGATAATAGAAATGGCACAAAACAATTCTTCCACATCCTCATCCCTTCTTGAGAGTGCATCTGCAACAACATTTAGCTTCCCTTTTTTGTAGATGATTTCAAAGTCACAACCCAACATCTTCATGACCCATTTTTGCTACTCTTCTAAAGATTCTCTTTATTCCAAGTAGTATTATTTAAGACTACCATGATCTGTTTTTATCGCTGATACCAAAGGTTATGTATCCAAATCAAAATAGCACAAAAACATAAGAAAATATAGATCACCGACTAGATAATAAGCCACATTGAGGGGGTAACCTCCCTTTACATCAAATTAATGAAATATTCTTGTATGATTCAAATGACAAGGCCTCCTTAGTATATATAGGAGTATAAAGGGTCAAAATATAATTAGGGCTTACATAAAAATAATAAAGTAAGAGCTCAACAATAGTAATAGTGGGCTTCTACGGGGCACAACAATAATAATATCGGGGCTACACTAGTATTATAGGGACCTAACAACCACAGTCATTGGTAATTCATTCCTACAGCCTTAAACTATCCCATCTTCATCATTTTCCTTTATTTTCCTTATTGGAAGTATTGGTTAACACTCATTTTTTGTTGATTCTACATCTAGCCACATGTTACAAACCAATGATCTGATTGTAAAGGTCTTGTCTTAACCTCCATACCTTAGGCTATCTAGGAGTTAGTTAATTGTTGTATGTGATCATCCTATTTGAATAAGGTCCATTATATAATAGTGGATAGGTATTTAATGTAAAATGGTTCACTTTATAAGGCCTATTAGGTAGTTAGTATCCTATTATGGAGGGATCACAAGTTGTTAGGGTTTTTATATGGAAAAGTTATATACAGATATATGAGATTATGGAATATTTATCTTGTGCTGTGCATTTAGTGCTTTTCTGAATTATAGGTCAACATTGTATTCTTATTTTCATCATCAAGATGCAAGGTTATCTTTACAAATTTGACGTTATTATCTCTTATTTTTTGTTAATTTGCAATTATATTTTTTTACTTGGTTGTGTTTCAATTCAAACGTTGAGAATAACTACACATGGTATCATAGCTCTTTCCTAAGCCAACTTATTGCACATGTTTGAACTTTAGTAGATATTTTTAGGCTAGAGACATGTTTCAGCATTTCTAAATAATATAATATTTTTTATTCAATGCATGAAATTATGTTTGGGAAATAATATACTTTCTTTCAAGGAAATTTAAGGAAGAATACATGTAGGAAAACAAGTGGAATCACTATACTAACCCTTGTTGGTAACTTCCAAGTAGTACATTAGATAATGCCTATGTATATGGAATCTCACTTCCATGTACCTTTGGGTATATCATATGTCCCCAAGGTGTACCTAAAACCAACATTAGATCAATCGATAAGTCATCTTGTTACTATAGTACACCAAGAATAGTACTCGTGGAGATCATTGTCTAATAGTTGGATAGTTGGGTCTTACAGCTAAGGGAAAATTTGAGCCTCCTTTGTTAGTACTCTAAGATATTAGGTTTATTACTACAATTGGACCTCAAAAGTATATGAAAGAGGTATAGAATTTGGCAGTTCTTTTTCTATAGGACCCTACAAACCCTAGCTTCTACAATCAACCAACAAAATTCCTACATATTAGCATTTAAATGGAATTTCAATATTTTTTCACCATAAAAATTATTAGCTAGAGTAATACTCCATAGGATTAGTATGAAGAAAAAATAGATAATATGTGTCCCACAAACACTATTGAAAGATACGTATCTCAAAATATTCTTTGCATCATGTTGATTGCATTGGTATACCTTTTATGTGACCCATTTTGAGTGGACTTGACAACACAATGATTTGGGGTATATCTGAAAGGACTCCTTACAAGATACTAATCATGATGCGATAAGTGGAGAAAAACACTTCCAAACAATATTTGGTGGTGCCATGTTTGAAATTCATAGCATGGTTAACTTACAGAATCAACATTAGACTCCACTAACTCAAATCTAGTAACATACTCAGCTTGTTAAGCACTAACAACTAGAAGAAAAAGTGGCTAATATTGAGTCTATAATTTAAGTTATGACAATATAAATGAAAAAACAAGGAGAAGCCTTAAAATTATTAAGTGATCAATGGAATATCCATATATCATATCCAAATATTAATCCAATTGAGGAGGTTTTTTATATCACTAAAGTGCAAGTTACACACATGTTTTAGGATAATCATTGCCCATAATTTAAAAATCACAGTTCATGGCACTATTTTCTAATGGTTGACATAAAAAAATTTGATGGGTTGGATCCCTCAAGGTGGGTTACCAAATTAGAACATTATTTCTCTCTCCATGAAATTATTGATGATATACACAAATTAAACATGGGCATGTTTTATTTAAATTTTGAATGTTGGTAATGGTAGAAATGGGATAGGAAGCATTATAAAAGATATATTTCTTGGACACAGTTTGTGTAAGTACTTTATGCTTATTCTGAAAATGAACCATCCATTTGGAATGCCTAGAAAAAATATGCAAACATGCATAGTTATGGAATCTATTACTACCTTTGAGGAATTGGAAATCCGTAAATAGGGCCAATATAATTTATTTTTTAAAGAATGTTTCTTGAATGGTTACAACAAAGCACTTAAAGTACATTTTATGATGCAATGTCATGGATGGAAGCTTGTGATAAAGCTAAAGAAGATAAGACATTGATCAATGCACAAACCAAGATACCTTTATTCATCACTTTCCATACCTCCCTCGTAGTGACTACCCCCAATTCCTCGAACTCATGACGGATCCACATAGAGAAGTAATAATTGATCATGTTAACACCTTCATCTTTGTTATAATTGTGATGAACGTTATTTCAAAGGGAATACATGTTAACATAAAAAATATTACAAATGGATGTATCTCCACATGACTAATCAAATGGAACTCATATTCAAAATAATTTTGAACCATCTTTGGAACACAATGTTGTTAAATTTCCACAATCTTGGGTCTAGGATAGAATCTTAGAATCTCTGGCACTACCAAACCAAGAATCTCAACAGAAATACTTTGCAAAACAAAACAATATAAAAAAGTAAATCATAAATCCACAAGTATGGGCAACCTTTTACAAAGTGTTGTACAAACATGTATAACCCAATCTTCTTTATATTAAACCAATCTGAATAATACAACAATCTAGGGAATACAAGGTACAATGACAATCTCGCTACAGTCACCATGTCGTATCTCATCTTGTCGATCCTTCACTTTCGTTCTGCTCTCTAGCTACCCCTTAGTCCATCAAAGGACAACACATAGAGTCTCAAGGAGGGCCACCACCTATCAATGTTGCAAGTCACTTTTGCTACAATGAACACGAGATGATCCAATCTGCTCTTTTAGGCTGGCCAATCCATGAGCTCCAATATTCCAATCTAGTAGCTTCTTTCATCCATCAAAGAACTAGACATTAGGCTCCAATGTTCACCCAACCTTCAACTATTAAGCTCTCATTATGACTGCTAGGCAAGGGCTACTTTGGGCCATCAACATGCTTCCCTCTACCACTCCAATGATGCCCAATACTCCACTGAAAAATCTGATCCTAAGAGTGGATTTCAACCATCAAGATAATCCTTCCAATTGGCTTCCACAGGCTTCTCCAACTTCTATCCACACTAGGAATGATCCACTTAGAAAACAATCCAATCTTAACCCAACATTGTCATCATGCTTGGATGTACATGTTGTTGCATTTACTCTTCTGGTTAAGGTACCCAATCAACTATTGTTGGATCCAATAAAATCACTCTAGCAGACCTACAAAGACTACGACCTATCCCTTCCCATGGTCATACTCACTCACTGTCCCTTTAGGCCTCCTGTGATGTTCGTTCCATGCTTACGACCCTCATAGAACATTCCTACGATCGTGCGACCTTGTCTACAATGAGGAATAGGGTTTCAACCCTCGACACAGTGATGAAATTGTCCCTCAAACTCATGCACATCCTCCCAAAATAACCCTTAAGGCTAATGACCTTCTCCTGTTCAATCTTGACCCCTGAAATAGGAAAGTACAGACCCAAAACACTCTCCTTTCTTCAATCTCAGCATCTCTTCTTGAGCTCATCTATCTTGTTGAGAAGTCTATGAATTGTTGCACATTTGGATACCTAAAATGAGTTCTCTCACCTTATATTTATACACTTTATAAGGGCTACTTGAATTAGTAAAGGGACATGACTTTTGGCTAGTTTCACTTCAATCCTACATGACTTGAACACCCAAAAATTCATTGTCAAATTCAAAAATTCATATGTCATCAAGGACATCTCGGAATGCAACGAATCTCAAAGTGTTGGATTCTGCTTGTTTTCCTCTATAATCTCCATCCATCACATGTCCAAAACTCCTCATGGTTTTGGCCCAAATATCAATGGGTGCAAAACCCCAAGCTTGGGTTCCAAGCCCCCAAGTGACTCTTGTGGTGCTCCAACCTACAAACCTCGAACCCTAGGGCTTGGAGTACCTCCCAAGTTACTAAAAATTCAACAAATGCCCCAATAATAGAAGATGAATTTAGCCCCAAGGGTTAGCTCAATCGGTCAAGGCAGGGCCTTACCAATGGGAGGTCATAGGGTCGAAACCAAAAAGCTCTTGGGGTCAGGTCAGTAAATAGGCCGAGGGGTGTGACCTCCTTCGGGTGGGGTCCACCCTAGCGTTGTTTGATCCTGGACATAGCGGACCCACTAACCATGGGTATCTGTGAACCAATAATGAAAAAAAAGAAGAAGAAGATGAAGTCCCTTCAAAAGATCCTCATAAGGTCTACCCGAAATTTCTTTCCATGACCTATCAAGTTTTTCAGCACCTTAAACCTTAGAATTGGTTGGCTACATGAAGCACTATAAAGTTATGTTGATTTAGAGTCACAACACTCATAATTTTATCCATGGGAGAGTGGCACAAGACACCCATTTTCATTTACATCCCATAACTAATATTTAAATTATGATCTCTAAGGGTGGTATGATGAAATGCGGGGTTGCTATAGAAATGCAAAATTACAAATTGGTGAGTATCATATAAAAAATAACATATTTTTATATTGAAATGGGTGATTGTGATATAGTTTTTAGGGTAGAATGGTTATTCACTTTGGGACACGTCATGCAAGAATTATCTGTCTTGATGTATTTTCCTAGTGTATATCTAATTCCCTCTAACACCTAGTGGTGCTAGAAAGGGAGAGGAATATTATACATTCTTACCCATACTGGAATTTTAGAAACCACCAAAGTGTTAACAACAAATCCTAGAAACCAAGGGATAATAAACAGACTTGCAGTCCCCCAAAACCATAGACCTTCATTTAGAGCATAGTCCAAGTCCTTATGGGTGTCAAATTGGATGATAAAAAATCCTTTATAACAGATACGAATGTCAGAGATTTGCATCCAATTATAGAATATCCACTACTGAAGGTCCTCTTATTTGGGCTAGAAGCAATTAAACCTGCACACAATAGCTCGTGATTGGAGAATGTCAAATAGATCCTTTACCTCTAGTATATTTATTGCCATTGCTAGAGCATGTTCTATTTGATCAACAATGTAGGGGCTCGATACGTTCTGGCCTTGCCCAGATGATGCGGTCTTCTTCCAAGCTATCTAGAATGAATTAGAAATTTTCACCTGATTAGGATGGGATATAGATACTCCCTTGTTTTTAGCTGCATCCCGATATTACACTGCACCCTTTCTATTGCTAGATCAAGATAAGCCTCCCCAAAGCCTCAAATTTAAGCTTATGGTGGATGAAGGAATAATGTTATAATCGTCTAATCTCAAGTCATCTTGCATTTATTTTCCTCCACAGATCAGGTTTTATAAGATCATCGGAATACCCAGAATATTTTGGATATTCTACCTCAATGTTTTAACACGATGAGGCCCTAACCCAAAATAAGGTTGATTTTCCACCTGGGGTTTTAAGAAAAACTTGGAAATATATCTCCGATCCTAAATCTGGATTCCATATTCGATATTCACATAAATATGTAGCCAAATCCACGTAGAAGTAAGGATATGAGGGGATTGGACTTAAGAAAATATGTAGTGGAAGAAAATATTCATAACCAAATGCCATTGCACTAATACCACCCGATCTATAGAAGGGACATAATAAACTTTTGAATAAAAAAATAGGCATCACAGCTATACAATTAATCCTCCATTTCGACAGATCAATTCACTCATAGAATTGAGGATCTCTAGTTCGATTTGCTTAAATGGATGATCCATTGCAAGAGTGGTTCTAAACAAACAATACTCTACTGTAGCTAAAGTCTTACCTTCCGATATGAATTACACCTCACCTACAGAATATAGATGGAAAGGGATGGACGCCTTATCAAGGATCGCCTCGTGCCTAAACAGATCTAGACGAGTGAGATGCCATTCATGAACATTTGAACCATCATGCATGGTAGGAGTAAATAAGAACCATGTGGTGGAAGACTAATATAGAACACCCATGAAAAGCCTGGGCATCGTTCCTTTACCTCCAACCAATTAACATGTCTATTGTTAACATGCTTATTATTAGCATATATATTACTAGTAGGTGGCCTATTTATAACATGTCTAATTTTAGTAGGCTCTACCATATAAGATGACATGTTGCATTGGCAAGGCGGTGGTATAGTAGTGACATGGCATCATAATGCACTAGCATAGCCTTATCCATTAGCCTTAGCATTATCCTTATTCTCTTCCTAAACAAGTGCAAAATTATCTTTGTAGAATCCAATTATATTTTTATGGTTCAACGCATCCACTTAGCTATTTTATTTTAAGAACATTAATAGGATATAAGTGTGCGAATATACTAGACTAGCTACTTGCAAAACAAGAAAGAAGAGAGAATAAAAGTACTAAGATATTGACTAATGAACTAAGGGGACAATTCAAATTACTCATAAAATATGATTTTGTATTATTTTTGAACATGGATACAATATATAGACACTCTAGGAGGAATAAGAAATTCAAATTAGGTTGGGATCCCAACAACATGCACTTAGCTTATTCAAAATAATTTTCCTTAGTTGGCAAGTGAGTCCAAACTAGTTTGAGAGACACAAAATTAGCAAAATATCCTATAATGGAGTGAATTGGAAGCAAGTGGAGTTAGAAATCAATTAGAACTGATAAATAACTCTCACATGCCAAAAATTTACCAGTTAAACTAGGATAAACTCCAAAATAGGACTAAAAGTCAACTAACAAGAGGAGGAGAGAGAAAAATGGTGATTAATTTCTAAATATTAGGGAGGAATTTCAAAATCACAATAGGGAGGCCTATGCATGAGGGAATGTACATTAATGGAGTGGAATTATCCATTTAATCCTCAAACAAATGTTTATTTAGTACAACATGTCATCCTAGGTTGCACCCCTTGCTAAAA
>APFE030727128.1:0-12377 GCA_000404065.3 Pinus taeda | reverse complement strand
AAAATAATTAGTTAACTAATATATACTAATATATAATCAGGATTTCGGATCAAGAAAACCTGGATAGGGAGAGAAACCACCTTCTCGATGTCTTTTCGAAGAACGGATATAGCAGACACCTTGGCCAAAAGGCTTTCCTTAATGCCTCCAAAAATGCTTTTTGTAAAAAAGAGCCAAAAGAGCGCCATCCAGGTGTCCACATGCCTTATATCCAAGGGACCACGGATCGGATTGCTCGGATCCTTAGGAGGTATGACATCCCCTCAACCTTCAGGCCTCTAAGAACCATTCGTAACTCCCTGAGGTCAGTTAAGGATCCGGTCGACCCCAAAGACATGAAAGGGGTCTATCTGATTCCTTGTTCCTGTGGGACCCCTTATATAGGGGAAACAGGGCGCTCCATCCAGCAGAGGATTGGTGAGCATGCAGCGGACCTGAGGCATGGTAGAATAAAGTCCTCAGCTCTTGCAGAGCATGTGGACAAAACTATGCATCATGTCTGCATAGAAGAGGCCAAAGTCATCGCCAGGGTGGATCGGTTTCATCATCGCAAGTTAAGGGAAGCTATCGAAATAGAGCGAAGACCCATCAATCTCAACAGAGATGACGGGTGGAAGGTTAGTAGAAATTGGATCCCTGCGTTGTCGTCTTAAGTTTTCTTCCTCCCCCCTCGATTCCTCTAGGTTCTTTCTCTGGTTGGGCGTGTGTTTGTTCTGGGGAGTCTGGTTTTCGCCTATTGTGGGCTGCGTGGTTCTTCGTAGATTTGTCCTCCTCTTAGGCTGTATCGCTTTTGTTTTTTATGTTTTAAAACTAAGCTTTAATTATTTAAATATTATTACTTATATTATTAATTATAATATTAAGGCATTTGGCATTGCATTTAAGGTATCTTTTTATCCATTAGATTAATAGGAATTATCTCCCGTTTCATTATAAGTTGAAATTCATTTAGTGCGATTAATATTTATTATCCCTCTGTTAACATTTTATTAATTAATAGTATAACCATAGCATAGTATCATTATGGTTTAACTTAAATACATGAATTAATTAATATTTATTATTTCATCAATTATATACAGTATCATGTTTAATTTTAACCTTTTTCTATAAAGTATTAATGCATATAACCCCTCTTATTTTATTTAGATCTTATATATATTAGTATATATTAGTTAACTAATTATTTTTATGGTATATATTAGATATATTATTATTTTTCACATATAATGTTAATAATTTATTTATTACAATATATAATTAATGCATATAACCCCTCTTATTTTATTTAGGTCTTATATATATTAGTATATATTAGTTAACTAATTATTTTTATGGTATATATTAGATATATTATTATTTTTCACATATAATGTTAATAATTATCTTATATATAATACATTATTTATTACAATATATTATTAACCATCATCTATATAAGTAATTTATATATTAAATATAAATAAGATTAATTAGAATTTAGGAGAACAATAACAATAATTAAAATATTAGAATATACATATATTTTTAGGTGAGTTTTAATAAATTAGTTAAATAAATATTAAAATATAATAATAATTTAATTTTAAATTAATAAATTAATTAAATAAATATTTAAATATATTAATTCTAAATTAATTAGGTACATATTAAATATTGTAATTATATATAAAATAAATAAGATTATTATAATTTAGGAGACAATAGCAATAATAAAATATTAGAATATACTGAATTTTAGGTAGTTAAATAAATTAGTTAAATATATTAAAATTTAATAATAATTTAATTTAAATTATAAATTAATTAATAAATAAATAAAAATTCTAAATTATTAGGTACAGTAATTAGAATATACATATATTTAGTTAGTTTATAAATTAGTAATAAATATTAAAAATAATATATTTTAATTTTAAATTTTAAATATAATATTTTAATTTTAATTAATTTATAGGTCGTTGATGGTCTGAAAGGTTAAAGTAGCCGTTAGATGTTTTTGAGCGTTGAGTCTCGCTTACTATTGTAACGATGAGCTAGATCTGTATTTTCATCTTGCCCTGACGATGAACCACATTGGTTGGTTCGAAACGCGTTGGCAGCAATTCTTTCTCATGTGATTTACGCTGAAGCTCTCCTTACATATTTTGGACTTGTTAACCAACATTTCTATACAGCCTTTAAATGTGATCTTATCTTCTAATTACAAAGTTTATGTACAACTATGTATTTGTACATCTGCATCCATTTATTTGTTATTATTCATTTTGATTTTTAAAGGGATTGATTTATGGAGTTGCTATCTAATATTTGTTGCAGAAAAGTAGTTGAAGTGTTAATCAACTTAGCAAATTTGGGGCCTGTTGCCTCAAATCTTTTGATTTTGGTTAGCATCGGATGTGCTCTAGCTCCGAACTGTTGTGGAGGGGCTAGAACACATGAGATCTCCAAGACCTAGAAATCGTTTGGTAAAATTCCACCCAGATTGAATTTATTAAAATAATTAATATTTTTATTGGAGTTCCTAAGTTTTTTCCCAAGTCTAAACTTAGGAAAAGAAAAATATTAATGGTTATTAATGAAAATACAGGTGAGAATCTTCTAAGAAATGAGGATCAAGTCTAATTCAATTGTAGCTGTTGATTAGAGAATTAAATGCCGATGTTGATTCATCAACAAGAAAAGTATAAATGGAGGCTTGTGGTCAGTTGGAGAAAACACACAGAGAGATTGAGGAAATCGAATTTTTGAGGAAGAGAAGTTTTCAGGAGGGAAATTGATTGGGGAGATCTTGCAGCTGAGGGGTAGTGATAGTTCGAGAATACAGACAAAGAGGCAAAGAGAGACTTGTGGAGGTAGCGCAGTAGCCAAGAGAGCTGACGCTGGGCTAGTATGGGCCCACGCAGCCTTGATGCAGAGCTAGGAGGGCCAGTGCAAAGGAAGCACTGCCTTTCATGCAGAAAGTCGGGGAGCTGCCGGAACAGCCAGGATAGCTGATGCAGTGGGCAGAAGGGCTACGTAGAGCTGGCACAGAGCCTCAGAGAGCTCCATGCTGGCCCACATAGTTACTGTGAAGGGGCAGCGAAGTTGTATCCCGGGCCAGCTAGTTTTGCTGCCGGATCAGCTGGATTTTGTCGGGTAAAATGAGGTAAAACTCACTCAGGTTCTCCACTATTATATTTCTCTGTCACTGGTTTTCCGGGAGGGCAACCAACATTTGTATTCAGAAATTCTGCTTAATAATAGAAAACCTTCAGAGCTGTTGCATTGGTTTTTCCGCATTGGGTTTTGTCGGGGACATTTAGTCCAAAATAAGTATGTCCTTTGCATGATGTCTCATTTATTTTTCAGTTCTTGATTTGTATAGTGGTGTACGCTGCAGTGTATTTACATTTATATTTTCTGAATATTTTTCCGAAAATAACTTGTTAACTGAAGAAAACAAGTAGATAATGTAAATTAGTTTACTGCGATAGGGTTTTTGGTTTATTAAATTCAGAAATTTTCACATGGTTTCAGAGCGATTGAAGATCAAGAAGGACTGAAGCCATCAGTGAAAGGACAGAGGAGACTCTGTGCTAAAGACAACCTTCCCGAGAGACAACACAGTGCTTAGCCGAGAGAGCAGAGGGGTGACGCAGTCACTAAGGGAGGCTCATGCAGAGACTACGTCAGCGTGTTTGGGTGACGCTGTGGTTGCAGAGGGCAGTACAGTGATTGTTGGGCCAACACAGACTGTTGAGTCTCATTTTTTCAGTTGCCGGGGCTAGAGGTGCAACATAAAATTCATCTAGAGTTGCTACTGGGGTGCTGATTCTGTTGGTGCAAAACAATACCTAGTGGGGCTGAAGTAAATTTAGAGGGAATCAGTTCCTCAGAAGATTTCTTGCCAAAAAATCTAGATCTAGTGTTGAGCAACAAAAAAGAGAGATCAGAGAGAGGAAGGATTTCCGTGAGGGAAATCGAATTTTAGAGGCAACTTGTTCCTTAGAGGATTTCTAATGACAAAGAAATCCAGATCCAAGCTTTGATGAGGTAGCAGCGAAAGAGGGAGAAGAGAACCTGTTCGACACTCATTTGAGCAGAGATGGTAGTTAATGGACTGAGGGATTAGGACAGGTTGGATGGAACATCCAACTTTGTCATTTGGAGGCCAGGATCTTGGTAGTCTTGGACAAAAATCACATCAAGGATTATGCCTTGATTCCGGTTGATGCTGATCCTCACAAGAACTACGAGGAGGCTCAGGCAAAAGCGAAATGCATGATCTTGGACAGGGTCAAGGATCATGTGGTCCCACATATTACTAAAAAGGACGTAGCAAAGGAAATGTGGGAGGCCTTGACCGCTCTGTATGAGGGAACTTCCGTCCAACGGAAGATGTTGCTTGAGAGTCAGCTAAGACAGTATCAGATGCAGAAGGGAGAAGAAATTGATCCCTTCCTTCTCAGGTTGCAAGGGATTCGAGACTAGCTAACTTTTGTAGGGTCTACACCAGATCCTGAATTCATGGTCAGGACTGCCCTGAATGCAATCACTAAAGATTGGGAAACCTTTGTCCAAAGCATCTTGGTTTGGGCTTCGCTCCCCAGTTGGAGGAGATGTGGCCAACTCTTCGACAGGAAGAGATCAGACGGTTGATCAAGGTGAGAAGCAGCGAAAAAGGAATCAGAGCTAAGAAGGAGGAAGAGGAGGATGCAACTCTCACATCAGCGGGACAACAAGGGCAGCAAAAGAGGAAAAATACAGATATATCTAAAGTCAGATGCTTCAGATGTGGAGAACTCGGTCATTTCGCCACTTAGTGCCCTCAAAAGAAGGGCAAGGAAGAGAAGTTTGACTCAAAGGCTGCTCCAACGCAAGCTGACAATGACGGTGATGATGAAGATTGTGCCATGAGTGCTCATGCACCTCTAGAGAAGAGGTGGGGCGACATTGAGTTGTAGCTAGGAGGACTACACAGGGGGCAGGATCCTTGAGGTGCCCAAACTCTTGGATGACATACGGCTACGTGAATCCTTAATGACAGTAATAGAATAACGGTAGTTAGTTGGTGTGAGGGATGATGGAGCAACATTGGCAGAGCTAGAGTGCCAAAGTTTGAAGCAATGTAGTGGAGTGTTGCAGTAGTGCAGGAGGCACAGAGCAGATACAACAACAACGCAGTAACAATAAAGGGTCAGCATAGATTAGAAGCATAGGTAGCTTCAGCATCACGGGTTATCCAGACTAACCAACATGTCAGCTTTTTAGTCACTTTTTTAGTTGCTTACTTCTCAACAACTGAGTTGCAGTGCAACAGTTAGCAGTGGCAATGCTATGGGAAACATGATGCAACATATTGAGAGGGAGTTGCAGTACAGATGCAACAGTGACAGTGGTAGTGTCATGGGCAATAGTACAAGTTGTAGCAACTTAGTAGATGAGGGGCAGTAGGGCGAGCATCAACAACGCAGAGGACCGAAGTCGTGGATCGGTGTGATACTTCTATTGGGAAGTATTGTTAGAGCACATTCCTAGTTAAGAGGGAGTGTTGACTTTGGGTAGCATTGGATGTGCTCCAGCTCCGAAATTTTCTGGAGGGGCTAGAGCACATGAGATCTTGAAGACCCAGAAATCATTTGGTGAAATTCCACCTAGATTGTATTTTATTAAAATAATTAATATTTTTAATGGACTTCCTAAATCTAAACTTAGGAAAATAAAAATATTGATGGGTATTAATGAAAATATGGGTGAGAAGCTTTTAAGAAACGAGGATCAAGTCTAATTTAATCTTAGCCGTTGATTCGAGACTTAATCTCGGCCGTTGATTCATCAACAAGAAGAGTATAAATGGAGGCTTGGGGTTAGTTGGAGAGAACACAAAGAGATTGAGGAAATCAATTTTCTGGGGAAGAGAAGTTCTTAGGAGGGAAATCGATTGGGGAGATCTTGCAGCTGAGTGGCAGTGATAGTTCGGGAATACAGACTGAGAGGCAGAGAGAGACTTGTGGAGGCAACACAGCAGACGAGAGAGCTGACGTTGGGCCAGTTTAGGCCCACGCAGCCTTGATGCAGAGCCAAGAGGGCCAGCGTAAAGGAAGCATTGCCTTCCATGTAGAAAGTCGGGGAGTTGCCGGGAACTATCGGTATTGTCGAGATAGTTGACGTAGTGGGTAGAAGGGCTATGTAGAGCCTCCTAGAGCTCCATGCAGGCCCACGCAGTTACTGTGAAGGAGCATCGAAGTTGTAGACAAGGCCAACTAGTTTTGCTGCCAGATCAGCCAGATTCTGTTGAGTAAAGTGAGGTAAAACTCACTCAGGTTCTCCGCTATTGTATTTCTCTATCATTGGTTTGCTGAGAGGGCAACTAACATTTGTATTCAAAACTTCTCCTTAATAATAGAAAACCCTTAGAGCTGCTCCACCATTTTTCTATCATTGGATTTTTCCAGGGATGTTTAGTCCAAAAATAAGTGTCCTTTGCTTGATGTCTCTTTTATTTTTCAGTTCTTGATCTGTATAGTGGTGTAGGCTGCAGCGTATTTACATTTATATTTTTTGAATATTTTTTCTGAAAATAACTTGTTAACTGAAGAAAACAAGTAGATAATGTAAATCAGTTTACTGCAGTAGGATTTCTGGTTTATTAGATTCAAAAATTTTCACAGAATCTAGAAGGTATTGTAAAGGGGTACCCTACAAAGAAAACACTAGATTAAGTGACAACAATGAGGTGTGACCCATTGTCACCGTAGCCACTACCCCCTGCTGTTTATGAACTTTGACCAATGGGAGGCTTCCTATTATAGAGGTCATCTGTGAAGGATATGCTAGGCCCAAGGATTAAGGTGACTCTAGAGGCTTATAGAGGATGGTTGTTCTTAAGTACAAGGCTCAATCAACCGAATAGAGGCAACTCACATCCTCTAATAAGACCAAATTAAGGCACAAGGATTAAGGTCACCCTAGAGGATTATAGAAGATGGCTCTTCTTAATTACAAGGCTCAATCAAGGAAATAGAGGCAACTCACATCCTCTAATAAGACCAAATTAAGGCACACTTGGCATAATTGACATAGGGTAAGCAAAATGGGATATCCTAGGATCAACAAACCAAGTAAAGGTTTCCAATCAATGAGTATTCACAAGCAAATTGTCTAAGAAACCTTTGACAAGCCCTCAAGTTGAAGCTTCGGAAACAAGAATTTTCCTAGGGCAAATCTACCTAGGGCAAGAGAATTAGGACTTAAGATGGACAAATTGGCTGCTAAGGTAGGTTGATTTTGGGGCAACCAAGTCTTCCCTCAATATTGAATCTCTCCACCATCCAAAATTCCCCTTTTAGGCCAATTCACACCAAGCACTAGCTCGACTATTTATCCTTAAGGGGGTTCAAATTAGAAGAAGAGAGAAAAAAATTAGTACCAAGCACTAGCTTGGCTACTTATCCTTAAGGGGGTCGAAATTAGAAGAAGAGAGAAAAAAATTATTTTGGGGGTGAATTTAGGTTTGATCACCAAATTGACAAGGCCAATGCCTAGTCCTTGGAATGATGGAATCTATGGATGTGAAATATTGGCTAAATCTTGCAAAGGAGTAAGGATTTTTGTTATGCTGTAGCACAAAACCATAATGTTTATCTTTGTGAGGGATCAAGGTCACTTGCGAGAGCTATTACAAAGGTTCACTAAGGGGGTTTCCATTCACATTTCATACATGGGTAATGCATACAATGATGATATCTAGATTCTATACAATAGATATTCAATAATAAGAGCACATTATAGAAACCCTAGATTACCAATTCATTTCATACATTAGACATAAAATCAAAGATTCATCAAGTACAAGGTTCACTTACAAGACAAAATGCATGAACAATCCTTTATTGATTCAAGATAACTTCTCCAATGTCAATAAACACTTCGAATAGACAAAAATGATCCATAGAATCACATCTTCACAAGATACAAAGAAGGCCAAAATCTCTAAGAGTGTCGAATTCAAGGCCAAGTGATGATGATTGAATAGAATGAGCTTCTCTATTTATATGAGTAGGACCCAAAATTAGCCTAACGATACCCCTAAAACAAGTTTGATCACAAAATATGCTTGGGTTACAAGCCAACTAACTAGCTTTAACATAGTAGGCCCTAATTAGCCCACGTGTGAGCTGCTAGCTCTCTAGCGCTGACGTCATACAATAAATGAGCTCCAAATAGCATGTCCAAGCGAAATGAGGTGTCCAAGATGTGAAAATTCCTGAATCTAACACATCAGAAACCCCTACTACAATTATTGGTTTACAATCTCCTACTTGTTCTTTACATTAAAAAGTTATTTAATTGCATAAACATCGAAGTGAACACTATCGTAGCCTTCACAAATATACAGATCATGCATTGAAATAAACTGAGACAATAATGCAAGGGACACTGGCTTTTTGGACAATCGTCCCCGAAAAAACCCAATTTGGGAAAACTTGTGCAGCATATAGAGGGTTTGTATTATTAAGTAGATGTTTGTGAATACAACTAGGCTGCTAGAAATGGCTCACCCAGTAGAGAATATCCTCGACAGTAGTACCTCTATCTGAGCACAGATATTCCGGCAAATCAGCATCCAGATGATCAAACCCCACAGTGTCTCCGGTTGTTCCTTGTGCGGGACAAGGAAAGTTGCTCCAAGCACTGCTCTGGAACTGCATCACTCCTTCAAGAGTTGCGTCACCCTCTTCTGGCTCAGAATGTATTGATCTCCTCCTAGTCTGCCCCACAGAATCCCCCCAGCGCTGCTTTTGAAGCCCAGCGTCAGCGTCTGCGGCTTTGGCGTCTCATTGCATCAACCCTCTGCGTCCTCTGTGTCAGCTTTATGGCCTCTGCATCAGCCCTTCTAGGGCCTGCACTGTCTCTCTTGGGACTTCACTGCCTCTCTGCTATGTATTCTTCAGCCTCGGATGAAAATTCCTTGCTGAACCGTCCCTCGCTGCAACTTTGATCACTAACTCGATTTCCTCAGCAAACCTCACCCCAGAAAATCAAATTCTTTGATCAGTTGGTGTATCTCCAATTGACCCTCAAGCCTCCTCTTATACTTTTCTTGTTGACGTATCAACGAATGAGATTAAATCCCTAATAAACAGCTAAGATTAGAACTGGCTTGATCCTCGTCACTTAGAACTTTCGCACCCATTTCTTATTAATACACATTAATATTTTTATTTTCCTTAGTTTAGTCTTAGGAACCCATTAAAAATATTAATTATTTTAATAACTCTTCATTCGGATGGAATTTCTCCAAACGATTTCTGGGTCTTGGAGATCTCATGCGCCTTAGCCTCTCCACCAAATTTCATGGCTAGAGCACATACAATGCTACCCAAAATCAACACTCCCTCTTAGCGAGCAATGTGCTTTAGCAATACTTTACCATAGAAGCATTACCCTAGTCTACTGCATTGGTCCTCTGTGTTGCTGATGCTTCGCCCGCTGCCCTTCATCCACTGCACTGCTGCCTATGACATTGCCATTGCCACTGCCACTGCCACTGCCACTACCACTTCTACATCTGTACTGCAGCTCCTCAAAATGCTGCCTCATGCTGCCCATAGCACTACCACTGCTAACTGCTGCACTGTGACTCAGTTACTGAGAAGTAAGTAACTAACTTCATCCAATCACTGACAACCTGGTCAGTCTAGAAGCGTTGTGATGCTGAGGCTATCTCAGCTGCTATCCTGTGCTCCCTTTGTTGCCATTGCGCTGCTACAAACACCTTTGTGGCTCTCGGACTGCTGGAACCTCCATTGCATTGCCTCAAATTTCAACACTCTAGCACTGCCATTGTTGCTCCATCACACCTTGCTCCACTTGACACCTGTCATCATGCTACTTGTTGTTAAGGGCTCCCGTAGCCGTATGTCATCCAAGAGATTGGGCACCTCAAGGATCCTGCACGAGCTTTGTAGTCGTCTCAACTACAACTCCATGTTGCCCCACCTCTTCTCTAGAGGTGCATGAGCACTCATGCACACTCGTCATCAGTCTCGACATCCTTCCTCGCCATTGCTGGAGCAGCCTTTGAGTTAAAAGCTTCTCCCTTGCTTTTCTTCTTGGGGCACTGAGAGGCATAATGTCCCAACTCCCCATAGTTGAAGCACTTGACCTTGGATTTGTCTTTCTTCTTCCTCTTCTGTAGCCCTTGCTGTCCCGCTGATGCTAGAGCTACATCCTCCTCCTCCTCCTTGGTTCGAACTCCCTTACTGCTACTCCCTGTCTTGGTCAATCTTTTGAGCTCTTCTTGTCGAAGAGCTACCCACAACTCCTCCCAACTAGGAAGAGTTGCTCTGCCCAAAATGCTTTGGATAAACATCTCCCACTCCTCGGAGACTGCATTCAGGGCAGTCCTGACCATGAACTCCGGATTTGGGGTAGACCCCACGAAAGTAAGCTGGTTGCAAATCCCATGCAACCTAAGAAGGAAGGGATATATCTCCTCTCCTTTTTGCATTTGATATGACCTCAACGGATTCTCCAATAACATCTTCCGCTGCATGGAAGAGCCCTGGTATAAGTTGGTCAGGGTCACCCACATATCTCTTGTTGTTGTCTTTCCAGCAATATGTGGTATTACATGATCCTTGACCACTTCTAGGATCATGCATTTTGCCAATGCCTGGGCCTCGTCATACTTCTTGGTTGCATCAACGTCAACCAGGACAACTACTACTCTCAGGGCATAGTCCTTGATGCGATGTTTATCTAGGATTGCCATGATCCTGACCTTCCAAATGACAAAATTGTAAGCTTCATCCAATCTGTCTTGATCCCTCAATCCGTTCATTGCCATCTCTGCTCCTTTTCTCTAGACCCCCTCTGAGTCCTGATTTCCCTCGTGGAAATCCTTCGGCCAACTGTCGAATCACTCCTCTCCAATTCTCCTTTTCTGCTGCAACCCAGATCTAGATTTCTTGGCTAGAAACCTGTCGAGGTAGTGCTTCCCTCTACCTTGGTTCAGTCTCCTTACACACTCTTCTGCACCAACAGAAACGACGTCCCACCAACTTGAAAATCAAAATTTGCACAGCTCCCTTAGCCTCGGAAACTCGAAGTATCTGATCCCTCCAGGCTCTGTGCAATCTCTTTGTGCGCTGAATATGCTCCTCCCGGCCAACTATGTCAATCCTTCTTGGCTCAGAAAAATCATTGAAATTTCTAAGTCTGAAGAAATTCCTAATGCATTTTCTGGTTTATTTCACCTACTTATTTATTCCATTAACAAGTTATTTATACATATAAATACTGAAATGAACACAAATGTAGCCTTAACTCATATACAGATCGACAACTGAAATACTAGACAAGCACACAAGGGACACTGTTGTTTTTGGACAATCGTCCCCAGAAAAACCCAACGTGGTAAAACCGATGCAACATTTTCGAGGGTTTTATTACTATGCAGATTTCTTGCGTACAACTTGGGTGCCAAACTGGCTCACCTAGCAAAGATTTTTACATGGCAGTAATACCTCTTCTCGGAGATAGATATTCAGCAAGTCTACCCCACAAAAATCCTTCCGACGCTTCTCAAAGGCTTTGCGTCAGCGTTGCTAGCCTCAATGTAGCTCTAGAACCCTCTGCGTCAGCTCTTTGGCCTTCTGTGTCACCCACGCAGGCCCCTCAACCTCTGTGTGGCTTCTGTTGCCTCTGCGTTGTTAGTGTCAGTCTTTGCAGCCTTCCTCCAGTGATCAAATATGCTCTTACAAAGTGATTTTGAAGTGTCAAGGTCAAATTTTGTCATTTCAGTGAGTCTTCAAGCAAAATTTGGTCACTAGGCATTAGGTCTAGGGTTGGCTTTCACTCCTTCTAAAGTTGTCCAAATGGCAGGCTATGTCATCATTCAGCTGAGTCTATCATCATTCATAGGGTTGTCATTATCATGTCAGTGTCTAAGGAGTCATTTTACTCCTTGTTCATGCTTCAGTTGTGCCTTGGCGAGTTCATTTCCCTCTCCTAGGGTTTTGAAGGCAATTTCTCTTGGATGGTCAAATCAATGGCAAAACTTGTTTCCTGATGTTCATACACCTTCCCCTATCCTTAATATACCTTATCAAGCACTTCCCAACACTCAGATCCCCCAAAATCCTCATTTTTGCACAAACCCTAGTTTCTTGCTACAACTTGGCAATTTTCTAGGTTGGGCCTGTGATTTGCCCTTTTGGACTCCTTCCCCTCACTCAATCTCTGAGATTCCACTTTCCCCTGCTTCCTAACATCCCTCCCCACTCCCAAAAATTTCCCCAAGAATTTAGAAGCCCCTATCCCCTTCATTTCGCTTCATTTCAACCAAATTCCTTGTTTCACACATCGGGGCAAGTTTCACTCAAATGATG
>APFE030727121.1:0-30004 GCA_000404065.3 Pinus taeda | reverse complement strand
TAGCGTTGCTTTATCACATAGCCAACCTAATGGATATGGTTTCTTGTGAGGTGTGGTTAGTAATCCCAACTTCTTTACAATTGCTTCAGAAATTAAATTTACTTGTGAGCCACTATCAAACGAAGTATCAATCTTTTGATGATTGGAAATAACTCGAATATGGAAAAACTCACATCTTTTTCTCTCATTTTCTTCATTATCAGGAGATTGTGCAGAATTACTAGTAGATGCTTCAGAATTTTTACCTTTTATACATGTGGTTGCGATTGTTGCTTCATCTCCTGAGTCTGACCCCAAATCTTTTTAAATAGCTGCAGCAGTCTTCTTCTTCTTGCCCTCGAACTACTTAGGTTTCACCTCCAGATGCAGAATCCAGCAGTGTTCATCATCATGCCCATCTTTCTTAGTGAGTGCATGAGGACTTGCTCTTCTGTACAGTGTTTGTCTTCCTCTCTTTCCATTTCTGTTTTCTTTTCTCCTTATTTTTGCTTGCAGTGGGTTGGGATGATCCCCCAACTTCTAAGTTCCCATTCTTACCTCTAGCTTCTAGATGCGTAGCCTGAACGGATACCTCATCTATGCTAGTCGGATTAAACATGAGGATAGTGTGCCTCATGTAGCTATGTAGACCACCTATGTACTTCAACAGAGTCCCAAGTGAGTCTAAATAAATTCCTAGAATCAAAGCTCTTTTCCTAAATTCTTGAGTGTAACCTTGTACACTTTGCCCCTTTAGTTGTCGAAGTGTTTGTCAGCTCATCATGGCTTGCTGCATGTAGGCTAGTGGATAGAATTTCTTTTTAATTGCAGAAACAAATTCACTCTAGATAGAAAGAATCTTACCATGTTTCTACATGTCAGCTTGTGTCCTGCCTTTCCACCATACCAAGGCAGTGCCTCCGAGGCGTAGGCTGGCCCGCTGAATCTTACTCTTGTCTGAGTCGATGCTCTGCACTCTGCAATAAATATCAATCTGTCTAATCCAATTATCCAGCTTCTTTGCAATCAACTCTCCATCATATATTGGTAAATCTAATTTAACATCTAATTTAATCAAAGATGTCTTCTTTTTATGTTCAGGGCTATTAGGAAGCGCGAGGAATTTTTCTTCTTTCCCTTTGCCTTTAGAGTGGTCATGGAGGAGAGATTCTTCTACTCATTTGTTTTGTTTGGAGCTTGATGCATCTTCATCTCTATGTTTCTTATAGTCCCTATACATTTCCTCCACCATGGATTTCAGGGTCATAAAACTATCTATGAGGGGGTCTGATTCCAAGGGATTTTCTTCTGACATTTCCTCTTAAAATAGACTCTTCCAATTTCCGGGTTAGTTTCAGCCAATTCTCCTTCTCCTAATCTAAGCTTTGATCTAGTTAGCATTCAACAACAAAATCCAGCACAAGCTTGTCTAACCTTAATAACTCTACACTCTGATACCATTTGATCTGGAATTTATCCAGGATAAAAAATGAAAGGTATTACAGACTCATGTGCATGGAGGTGCCTATGTTACTTATGCAACAGATAGATAAGATTGTTAGAATACATAGACACTGAGGCAATCAAAGAAAACATAACAGTCAAACATGTAAACAAAAACAAGTTTAATAAGGAGTTCACCCAATGCTCCTCGGCTACGTCTTCTGGTCCAGCTTTTCAGCGGTGGCCTCTCTATTATGTTTTCAAGTAGAGTTTTTATAATAGTGAGTTCGATTTGAGTCTCACTAACAGAATGAAGTCAGTAGGAATGGAGTGCACAGGCTCTCCTCACTGAACTCGACCTCTGAGGGTCACAGTAGTATGACAAGCCTATACCGAGGAGCTTGCTTGAACCTCTCAATGCTTCAATGGAGTACACAGGCTCTCTGACTCTCTCTGGCTCTGTCTGGCTCAATGTTGCCTTCAGCTTAGCTCGTCTTCTACTCTCTGTTCTCTGTTATTGGCTTTTTGCATCTTTGGGTGTTGCCCCCTTTGTTTTTTTCTGCTTTTGTCAGTTCATGGCTTTAAAGCTAGTAGCTCGTTTCCGCTTCCCGGCCTTCTGGTTTCCTTTCCTCTGTCCATTCGAATTACTCTGCTCTGCGTCATCATCACTGGGTAACGCCTCGCAGGGAGGTGGCCACCTGGTTGCTAACGAACTGGCTGTCAGATTCCCCGAATCATACTCGAATGGTTTTTAAATTTGTTTGCTTCAAGATCACCCGCGAACACGAATCGTTTGCCAACTCATCATCTACGTCAGACGTCAAATCCCTGTCATCTTGCTTTTTGACCTGTCAAATCAGATCGATCATTGGGACGTATCTCCGTCGTCAATCTGGACCCCCCAGATCCTATGGTCATCCTTCATATCGGGTGGACAAGTCGCATGACGTTTACCCGTCCAATGCAGGCAATTTTCTCTCTCTTCCGCAGGACGCGTGTCACTTGATGTGTGGCATCGGGCGAGACTGAGTCAAAACTGCTTACCGCCTCGAAGCCTTCTGATATCGTGCCAGTTTTGGGGAATCTGTGCTACGGAACTGAAACAGTTACTTTTCCGAGTTTCATAGCGTCTTCGGGTCCGAGCGTTCTAGGGCTTTCCTTCACTGAGGGGGACACCCTGCGATACGCAATTAGAATCCACCTCTGTTCCTTAATCTGGCCTCCGGTTTTGCCAGTTTTGTGCCATTGCGCTTTACCATGGGCCAACGATCTACACGCTCGACCGAGGGAGGGTCCTCGTTGCTCCGCTCTGGCCACCACTGCAATTGTTATGAGGATTCCTTCAATAGCTTCGATCTTTTCTAGGACTTGAATCTTTTAGCATAATTGAAATAGTCATGAAAACTTAGAGATTTTTAGGATCCAATTTGGATCACTAACCCCAGCTATCTCTGCATTGGATTTGTGTCAACCCTGCGTCACCTTCTCTTCCCTCTATGTCATATTTCCCGACTATTCCGGCAGTTCCTGGCAATTTCAGCTATTATAGCAATTCTGGATTCTGCGTGATAGGCAACTTTTCTGTATTATCTCTCCCAGTGACTGTGTTGCCTCTGCGTCATCTCTCCTAGTTGTTCTCAATAGTTTCAGTTGTTCCGACAGTTATGGATTCTACATGACAGACAACTTTCCTGCATCAACTCCCCTGGCTACTACGCTGCCTCTTTGTAAGCTCTCTCCACCTCTTTGTTTTGTATTTTCTGGAAAATTCTTCTCCTGGATTCTCTCTGCCCCTAAGCTACAAGATCTCCCCAATCGATTTTCCTCCTGAGAACTTCTCACCTCAGAAAATCGATTTCCTCAATCTTTCTGCGTGTATTTCCGAATGAACCACAAGCCTCCATTTTATACTTTTCCTGTTGAGTCTTCAACGGTCGAGATTAAGTCTCTAATCAACGTCTAAGATTAAAACAAGACTTAATCCGCATTCTAGATCATTATCACCCATATTTTGATTAGTACTCATTAATGTTTTAATTTCCCTAAGTTTAGACTTAGGAACTCCATTAAAAATATTAATTATTTTAATAAAATACAATCCAGGTAGAATTTTACCAAACAGTTAATTCCACCTAACAGTTTATGGGTTCTTTAGAACTCATGTTTCTTAGCCTCTCCACCAATTTTGAAGGCTAGAGCACTTCCGAAGCTACCAAAAACTAACACTCCCTTTTAGCGAGGAAAGTGCTCTAGCAACAATGTCCACTTGCACGCTTCTCTATTTCTGAAGCACTTCCTTTCTTCACTATTGCTACCACCAACATTGTGTTGCTGATGCTACTATACTACTGCCCATGACACTACCACTGCCACTGCTGCATCTGCACTACAACTCCCTCTCAAATGCTACATATGCTATGCTGCTAGAACTGCCACTGCTAACATTGCATCTGTACTGCAACTCAGTTGTTGAGAGAAGCAACTGAAAAACATCCAAAATTAGCTTAACTTAACTGTGTTCAACATAATACAATGAATGTTGTAGTATGACTGTTGCTGACCCTTTGAATCTTTTGTGTTGTTGTTGACTTCTATATTGTGCCAACTACATTGCTTCCAACTGTGCTCTGCGTTGATCAGTCTTCGGTCCCCAGCTACTACATTTGTCTTCCAAACAATCCACTGCATCATTTGACACTAAGTCCATATCGCTACTGCTGAATCTTGAGCTCTCGTAGAAAGTAATTGGTCCAAGAGGTGGACTCCTCAAGAATCCCGCCCATATGTAGCTCTTTCGAGGTACAACTCTAAATCTCCCCACCTCCCTTCTAGAGATGCAGTTGCCATCTCTGCCAAATATCAAATGACCACCTCTCTCCTCTGCACAACACTAGACCGACCTACACACTCCCTACTGGAGCTTGTAGATCTGCCCCTCTCCATATATGTTCAGCAAGTGAAGAATCTGACTCCTTGGCTGGAAGTCCTCTAAGGAGAAAATTCCCCTTCTATGTGTCTTCGTTCTTTTCCAACGAATTTCTGCCCCTATGCACTGAAGCTCTATGTCACTCCCTCTGCCTCTGCAAACTCATGAACTAGAAATCGTACCTCTCGGTTGTCTCACAAAGATAGAAATTTCCTCAGATCTACTTCCCAGCAAGGACTGCGCAATCCCTTCAAGAGGATTCGAATTGCTGCCTAGTGCAGCTTTCGACCTCACTACTCAACAATGGATCTGCGCTTCCTATTTCAAAATCAATGCTCTAATACCATGTGAAAATTCCTAGACTCGAAGGAACCCCCACTGCAGCAAATCTAAATCTACTTCACCTACTTGATTTTTACATTACATTCATCAAGTTATTCCTCCGAACACTGAAGCAAATTACTTATGCAGCATACAATAATTAAATGTTTGATCTCATGAAACAGAAACTAGAGAAAAGAACAAGATACATAGGACACACTTATTTTTGGATACAATGGCCCCTATAAAAATCCAATGCAGGAAAATTGGTGCAGCAGTTCTAAGGGTTTATTATTATGCAGGAGAAATATCTGAATACAAATCTAGGATGCTCATCTAGCAATCCTTTACAGAGAAAATATTGGCGAAAAATCTGAGTGAGTTTTACCTCATTTCACTAGGAAAAATTTCGGCTAATCGGCACAAAACCGGCTAACCCCGGTTATTTCTGCGCTGGCTCTACGTCAGCCCTGCATCACCATCTCTGCCCTTTGTGTCGCGCTCTTGGCTGTTCCGGCAGTTCCTGACAATTCTAACGTTCCTGGCAGTTTCGGTTGTTCTGACAATTCTGGATTCTGCGTGACAGGCATCTTTGTTGCGTCAGCTCTCCCGGTTACTGTGCTGCCTCTGCGTCAACGCTCCCGGCAATTTTCAACAGTGTTGGATTCAGTGTGACAAGCATCTTTTTTACATTAGCTCTCTTGGCTACTGCACTGCCTCTCTACAAGCTCTCTCTACCTCTCTATTCTGTATTGTCCGAAAAGTCCTTCTCCCGGATTCTCTTCGCCTCTCAGCTGCAAGATCTCCCAATAGATTTTCCTCCTGAGAACTTCTCACTTCAGAAAATCGATTTCCTCAATCTCTCTGTGTGTGTTTCCAAATGAACCCCAAGTATCCATTTTATACTTTTCCTGTTGAGTCTTCAACGGCCGAGATTAAGTCTCTAATCAACAACTAAAATTAAAACATGACTTGATCCACCTTCTAGATCATTCTCACCCATATTTTGATTAATACTCATTAATATTTTAATTTTCCTAAGTGTAGACTTAGGAACTCCATTAAAGATATTAATTATTTTAATAAAATACAATCCGGGTGGAATTTCACCAAACGGTTTCTGGGTTCTTTGGAACTCATGTCCCTTTTCCTCTCCACCAATTTGCAAGGCTAGAGCACTTCTGATGCTACCAAAAACTATCAATCTAGATAAGTCTCCAAGTATAGCGAAACAAGGAAAGCATCTCCAAATTCTATCTTTCTCCTCCCATGTGCGAAATTCTAGAAGTACGGACTACATGGCTATGGAAAGGAACCAAAATTTCAGGACATCCAAGTAGTGCAGTGCTTAAAGGCAGTTTGACTTGTATTGACCCGACCAAGAAGAAGAAGCAGAAAAGAAGGAACTTGTGACTTGGTCTTGGATAGGTTGTTGTGTCAAGGGTCTTGGTATTTATTAATTGAAGTCTCTATAAGAAGAAGAATTCATTTGGGTTTTCCTCTCAAGTTGGAGAGGTTTTGGCCTTGGCTGATCGCTTACATTCTGTGTCTCTTGTCTCTTTATTGTTTATGCTTTGGTAACTATTTGATGAAGAAGATCACTATAATAATCTTAGTAAAAAGAAAATTCTAATCTAAAGAAATAAAAAGCATTCATAAGCAGTTATCATCAAAGAGAAATCTCCTAATCCTAATGCCCTAGATTTCACAAACAACCAACTAAACAATGGCAACAACAAAATAATAAATTATGAATCAACCAACTAAACAATGGCATCAATCTGCATGCAAAGTCAAATAAAGTCCAACTAACTCCATGGAGGAAGGAGATAGTCCAATCACTCAAGCAATAAAATAATGTTGAGTGTGAAATGCATCAACGTAATTGCTAAAGACGGGGAGTGCTCTACCTAGAGTATGTCAAAATTGAAATGCCTCAGCAAAATTGTCAGTGAAAGGGAGTTCTCCGCCAAGAGTCATAATTTGCATCATTATAAACCAATTCATGTGTGAAATCAACCCACATAAGCAAAGGACGCTCATGAACTAAGCCTCCAACCAAGTCAAAGCAGTTAAAAATGGGTGCAAATGAAGGGGATTGCTCCACCTAGAGTATGTAAAGCGTGAATTACCTCTCATTTGAAAACAACCCACACCTAGAGTCATGTTGTGCATCATTATAAACCAATTCAAGTGTAAAAACAACCCACATAAGCAAGGGCACTCATGCACTAAACCTCCAACCAAGTCAAAGTATGTCAAAATAGCGATTAGAGTGCTAGGATCACCTAAACTACGTGTGCACAAGAGCAACATTGCACTAGGAGTTATAATCCAAGTCATCATGAACTGCTACAAGGGTCAAAAACTTCCAATCAATCTAGGGAACTCGTGATCTCTATTCATGGGCATAATCAAACCCCATCTAAAGCACATCCAAACCCAGTCATGTAATGACTAGAACAAATTAGAATAGACAACCATGGGAAGTGCTCTGTCATAACAAGATAACACACCAAGTATGACACAAGGAAACTCATGAACTCTATTCATGAGTATAATCAAACCCCATCTAATTAACATCCAAACCTAGCTATGTGATAACTAGAACAACTTAGGAAAGGGGACCATGGGAAGTGCTCTCTCCTAACAACAAGCTAACACATCAAGTACGACACCACAATACTGAGATACAACACAATACAAAGGCCACCTTAATATCAATCCATAGTACATGAAAAGCCACTCACCAAATATTCTAATATGCTCTAGGGACAAAAAATAAATGTGCAAGCAACTACTCTTCTATAAACCCTAAATACTAATCATCTATGGTGGTCAAACATGCCATAAAAGAAGTGTCGAGAAAAGTCTATGTATCCATAACAATGTCCCTATATTTATCAAGTAATCTATCAATGACATCCTGCACATCTCTATCATGTGTGATAATGAAAATCACAAGGGGATAGCAGCAACACACTGCAAGAAAGCAAGTTTCTTCAACTAGTCCTACATACACAATGTTGTCGCACAAAGTGTCTAGGCACTGCAACAACGCTCAGAGTAAGGGTGGTCACTCTCAATCCTTACACACTCCATTTAGACTCTCTCCTAGGCAAGTCAAGGGGGTTAGTCCCTAGGCAAATGGATAACGATAGCCTGTGAAAACAAGCTCCATGAGATTTTAATGATGGACAACTTGATGAAAGTAAACGAATCTCGATTAACTTAGATGAAAAGATTAAACACTAATGTAGCTAAGACACGACCACAAGATAGAAATAATTACAGACCATTACCTTTTATATTCAATCAACCGTGGATTAAGTAAAACAAGCTATCTAGAACAATTTTCCAATATGTGACAAATAATGACAATCATGAATAATCAATATAAACACCCAACACTGTAACATGCAAAAGATTCTAGATCTAAAATGGTTTTCATAACTTTCGACATCTAAATTCAATTAACTTTCTTCAACAACCAAATATGATTTAAATGTTTATTGCACCTTGACCATAGAAAAATATGCATTTAATAACACTAAGGAACTTCAAATTCAAATCTTAATTATTCCTTAGGCGATAACTAAAGAAGTAAAACAAATCAACGGGTTAAAAAATCGAAATTTTTAATGGGCCATAGGCCACATTAGAAATTTTAATGGTTAAGCGAAAACCCCTTAATTTATTTCATTTTAAACCCTTAGTCACAAATTTAAAATTTTTAGAATCTTTTAATGTTTAGGATTTTCAGGTTTTTCAAAAATGTTATGAATTTTTAAATTTTTAGAATTTTTAAATTTTTATGATTTTTAATGAATTTTTTAAATTAGAAATAAAAAAAAGGGAAAAAATAAAAATAAACTGTCAAAAGGTTAGTTTCTTTTTTAAGTCTTTTAATTTTTTAGATTTTTGAAACTTTATATTTTAATGTTTTTTGATTTTATATTTTTTAAATGTTTTTAGATCTTTATTAAATGAAATCAAATGAACCTTAAAAAGAATGCACTTAAGCTAACTATATAATTCGATAAAAAGAAACTAACCCTAAGATAAAATACAAAACCAAAAAGAAATAGAAGAAATAATAAAAATAAATTATAAGAATTAAACCTATACATATACAAGCCTAGATAAAAAAATGTCGAAGTGTGTTTTGCAGCTGCAGGTCAGCCCGATGGATGGATGGAGGGGAAGGATGACAGGGATGCGCGGTTTGGAGGAGCGGCGTGGATGGACGCAACAGATGGATGGCAACGTAAGGCAGCTGTGGGTTGATGAGGAGGGACGACGAAGATGTAATGCGCAGCTCGACGGGGTTTTGAGAAGGACGCGGGTGCAGCAAGGAGGCAACGAGGAGCAACCGTGGATCTGAACATAAAACACAGTTTTAAGGGACTGAGGGGTATGCGAGGAGTAGAAGAAAAGCTTCGGACAACAAAGAGGAGCTATAGAAGATGAGAGAAATTCGATGGCAGCAGTGTACAGGCTTAGGTAGCTCAATGGATCAGGTTTTATGACTGCAAATCTGGAGTAATGCTATGAAGAGCTACGGATTTGATGGGGAGTGCTGACGAAATGGAGTTTGAAGGGTTTGTTGTAGCGTAGGTACCTATAGGGCAGCGGGATGAAGTCAGATGGGCAGTTTTGTGGAGGTTTAAGAGCAACAAGGGTTGCAGGGATTTCTTTAACAAAAAGAAAAAAATAAAAATAAAAATAAAAAATCAGTGAGAAGAAAAAAAAACACAAGCAGTGCTATCAGGCAATCAACAACAACCTTAAGAAACTCAAAGAAAACCCAAAAAAATCAAACCCTCATCAATATATTTTTATGACTCAGATTTATTAGTGAAACCCTTGAAATTTTCTCCAGATCTGAAAATAAATAAATTTAAACCCTTGGATTGCAAAATCTGGATATGATCCCTGCAAAAAATGATGTTGATGAACCCAGAGATCCAAATATTACCCTCTAGGGCCTAAATCTGGACTCTGCACATTTTTCTTCTTCACATCTATCTTTGTAGGATGACAATAAAACACCCAAACGATATATACAGAAACCCAAAAAAAACCAAAATCAGAAAACCAAAAATAATTTTACAGATCTATGTACATAAATGGTAGATCTATCAGATCTAGGGAGTGTGAGTCTGACTCCGCTCCCAGATTTGATGATCTAAGGCTCTCAACAGCGAGATGTATCGATTTAGCACAAAAAAATATATATATTGAATTTTAAAGGAGGTACTGAGCTCAAAACCCTTCATGCATCACCCATAAAAAATATCTTATGATAAGCCTGAAATCAAATTTAAGTTGGGCTCTTCAGAAAACACGGAGCGGGAGTTGGCTGGTTCAACCGAGAACTTCCTCGAATGCCCAATGATCTAAACATCAAGACTTTCCTGCAAAACTCAATTCAGCCATCAACATAGAACGAAAAAACGATAATAAAATTCAGATTTAATAGAGATACCTGCTATTATATTCAAAACTTAAATTATCATTCAAACCCCAGCGATTAAGCAAGATACCTGTACTCAAATCACTCTTCAGAAAGCTATCATCAATGGCTAAAAAGAAATTTATGCATGAAAATGACACATCTTACAGTATTTCCACGAAGAGTAACACCAACAGAAATTAACCCCAAAGTCTTTCTTTATTGCTCATAAAAAAAATATTACAAGAGAGCTTTTTGCTTAGTACACGATCCAAAGATCGAATGAACTCACTGACAAATGACCTCCTATCTAAAGATAAATCCTCCAACGGCTAGTTCGAGTGATCCTCGTCAAAGCAATCTCGACCGTTGATGAGGATTAAAATTTCTTTTAATCTCATTCGTCGAAATTTTAAATTATTGAAGAAATTCGAATTTTTGGAAAACTTAACTTTACCTAGGACCTAGAGTTAATCGAATTTTTGGGTTAGGATTTTAATTAATTTTGACCAGAAAATTTAATTAATTAACTTATGAGGTGATAAATTATTTTTCCAACCGTCAGGACATTTTACATTATGATTCTCACATTTTTTACATTTCAAAGGGGAAAACCCATCTGAAAAGGACCCTCACAGACTACCCAATTCTGCGACACAAATATAATCTAGCAGACCAAGCAATTTGTAATAAAATAACATAACCAAATAGTTAGGATTATTCCCAAATCACTTTTACACAGAATCGATCTAGAACATTAGGACTCCTCTAAGATCACTGTGACAAAGTTCATTCCGACTTTGGTAAAGCTGAAGGAAAACTCTGCTAACCATCCGAGAATGGATCGATCAGACAAAAAACCTCCCGGAATGTAGATCGTCACCAGAAAAGTAGGTTTACCTAAGTAATTACATACACGACACAGATCTACTGAGATTATTTACATTATACAAATGCAAACTGGTTTTACATTATAAGATGATGATCAAGCTGATGATGGTAGCTGGACGGGACGAACACATTGATCAAACACTATTCCTTTTGGGAAAAAAGGGGGTGTACTGCTATGGGTCGTTGACACGTACTGGTCAACACACAGCAAATGTTGCCATGAGGACAAAGTAAGGAACTGGCATAATTCTTCCATAGAAATAGGGCCAAGTGAGCAACAGGAAAAGGAGGACGAGCAGGTCGAGCACGCAAGAAAACATCAACCTGCAAGCTAGGTCAACCTCGCTCCAAAGGAGGAAGGAGCAGCGAAAGACAGGAGGGAAATAGAAAAAGCACAAGTGTGATGAACAAGAAGACCTTTCAGATGAGCAAGAGGAAGATGAAGACAATGAGACCTTGGAAGAAAGAAATGTAACCGTAGCTAAGCAGAAGCAAGAAATGAGGAGGATGAGAGAAGAGGAACGCAAGCAGTCGCAGAAGTTAGAAAACCAACAACCTGAGGATCCCCAGCAACAACAGCAGGAAAAGGAAAGGAAGACAAAGTAGGAAGAGGAAGTACAATCAAGAAAAGAAGAAAAGGAAGGAAAAGAGAAGTAGAAGAAAACAAAAGAGAAGAGAAGGAATAGCGTGACAAGAAACAAAGGCAGGATGAGGAAAGGAAGAGAAAGCGGGAAGAGGAAGAGCATGGGAAGAAAAGAATTGAAGAAGAACAAAGGAAGAAAGTTGAAGAGGATAAGAGAAAGAAGGAAGAAGAGGAGATGAAGAGACAACAAGAAGAAATCAACAAGAAAGTTGAGAAAGATCTCCAACAACAACAACAAGAGTCAGATATGCAAGTTAACCTTCCTCCATTGGATGTTCCTCCATCCACCCCTATTTCTGGAAATTCCACCTAGAAGTGTCCCAATTATATTATTAGCCTACTTTTAAGTCTAAAATTAGGAAAAGCTTCCCCCATTAGATGTTCCTCCATCCACCCCCGTTTCTAGAAATTCCACCTAGAAGTGTCCCAATTAGATTATTAGCCTATTTTTTATGTCTAAAGTTAGGAAAAGGGTTAATTAATAATAATTAATTGAGATAACGTGTGAATCATCTAGAAACTCACATGGATTGATAGGAAATTAATTTGGGCCCTTGATTAAGTTTTAATATTGGTCGTTGGAAGTCCAACAGAGGATTATAAGAAGAAGTTGATGGGTAGATGGAGGATGTTCCTCCATTGATATCGATTTCCTTGGAGAGTTTGATTTTCTAGAGGCAATAGCCAGAAGAGATTGAGCTAGAGCAGGAAGCAAAGCCAAACAGGGGCAGGGACAGTAAGTCCAGAGGAATGTTTTTCCAGGTTCGGAGAGTTAGTAGCAGAAGGGTCGTATTTACCAGTAGAGGTGCACAAAAAGATTTAGAGGGAGATTGATTTTGTTGAATAAGAGAGAAATTCAGTTGTTGTTGGTCTAGAAATTCTCTAGGAGGCCAAGCGAATTTCTTCCAGAGGCAGAGTCAGCCATACGTATTTTTTCTCGCAGTTCCGGGCTTAGCAAGTTGGTGTCTACATACGACTAGCCAGTTTTGTCAGTTGTCAGAGCAAGGTCGGTCGCAGTGTTGAGTTATTTGGCTCACAAATATTTCAGAGAGATTATTTTGTTGTTTGGATTGCCATTTGGGCATCCATAGATTGTATTCAAAATGTCATCGCTGCATAATAAAATAAAACCCTTCCAATCCAACTCTCTCCTACTGCCCCTCTCACTGCAACGGATCACTTGTTCGATTTCCTTAGCAAGCCATGCCCCAAAAAAGTCGAACTGACTGATCTCTCAAGTGTGTCTTCAATTGACCCTCAAGCCTCCTCTTATACTTTTCCTGTTGATGAATCCATGGATGAGATTAAGTCCCTAATCAACGGCTAAGATTAAAACAAACTTGATCCTCGTCACTTAGAAGTTTCTCACCCATATTCTTATGAATACCCATTAATATTTTTATTTTCCTAAATTTAGACTTAAGAACCCATTAAAAATATTAATTATTTTAATAACTCCTTATCCAAGTGGAATTTCTCCAAGCGATTTATGGGTTTTGGAGATCTCATGTGTTCTAGACCCTCTACAAAATTTCAGAGCTAGAGCACATTCGATGCTACCCAAAATCAATAGTTCTATGCATTCTTAACCATTAAAAACCTAAATTTGACCTATCCCATGTTTACCTATCTAATAACCTAATAGCTTTCCTTCAATTCTTTCATGATCTCATCATTTATATGTTGTTTCCTTATTTTATATGCTTTTATATGCTATAAATATGCATATCACAAAAACCCTAGCTTATAATAACTTTTCTATGGTTTATTGCGGTTGGAGGAAACTATACTTGAACATTTCTAACTTTCGTCTTGGCCTGCAAGGTTTTGTGGCGACCTTCTCCCATAACCATCAGACTCTTATCACCTTTGATCCCTCCTTTTCTAAAGACTTATAAGTGATTTATCTACAAACTCCTTAAAGAGCCATTTGGCTTGAAACTCTAATCATGTATCCTCTAAATATTGTTGGGGAAGCCTCCTTTGTGATGATGACATCCAACCACTAAATAGAAAGAAAAAGGCCATTGAGGTGAAAATGGTGGCTAATATCTCTTGTTGCCATAACACCTAGATTTTCTTATGACTCCTTTTGCTAGTTTATTGTAGCAGTGACAACTATTCTAGTCTCTATGATGTCTAATACGCTAAGGAACACGAGATCTCCAAACCCCAAAATAGGTTTCACGACATAAGACTTAGAATTGCCTTAATTAAATTTATTAGTCAGTAATTTAATTATTTCCTAACTTAAGGAAGTTGGTTAATTAAAGTTAATTAATTAAGGTAATTCGATGTTTCTTTAAAGACTTTTATAGATGGGGTCAAAGTGATCTAAGCCATTGATCTAGATTAGATCTTGGCTGTTGGTTTCCCAACAGAAGATTATAAGAGCAATTCGAGGGCTTGGGGAAGGGGCATCGAGTATCACTTGAGCAGTTCAACTACCCATTTGTAGGTATTCAAGAAGGTCGCGATTAAAGCTAGGAAAGAGACAATAGCAGGGTTCGCAGCAGCGATAATTTCTGAAGAAATTTTAAAGAGGTTTTCCAGTGGTCCAAGGTTAGGATAGGAGGCCGAATTATCCAACCGAGGAATTCATATTCTGTAGTGCAGGTAAGCCATGTTTTGTAATGTCCCAAATGCAGAAAATTTGGAACAAGCCTTTCACATAAAATTAATCGTGCATTTAACAAAAGATTACCATGTAAAATTAAGCACAGAAAGTAGTACAATCCCATAACACCTTGAACAGAAAAATACTCAATTTTATTATATTAGATAAACCAAGGTTTTACATGCACATACAACCCGCATAGCTAAGATAAAAAAACTGGCCTCAGATAGATCTACAATAATGCCGCAAATTGGCCTCCAAAACATAACAGAAAAACAATACACTGCAACCTATGAACCCTAAATGGATTCACCAAGGGAAGAGATGGGTGCTCACCCACTCTCCTTGAATCACCCGAGGGTTTCTGTCCTGGGGCTACTGTTGGACTAGAGAACCGGTTCTCATCCTCACATACAAGCAATAATATCAAAACCAAGTTGTCCTCCAATGGCCTCCTCCTCCTCCTTTATAGATCCAATGGACCCCTCTAGAATCTTCTATTTTATTATTATTTTAATCATGGAGCATTTTTCCCTCTTTTATTTTACTTAAAATATTCTTTTTAATGCGGGAAAAGGGTAAATTGGCCACCATGTCTCCTCAGGTCACTGAAACTCCCCTCAAAAGGTCTCATATCATGTAGATCTTCTTGTTCCGATTCCAACAAGCTATTACACGGAGGTGTTCCATCAATTAATATCCCCTGAATGCCACCTCAAGCATAATTAATTAAGTTATACCCAATAATAATGTTGATTTTTGAAAGTTGGTGGAATGCAACGAAACGAAAGGCCACTTGCGCTGATGATGGAATATGCCAAGTGAATGCTATCAAATCCCATAAATACTCCTCAAAACTCTATTGGGACACCTAATGGCATAAACTTGATCCACTAACCTGGCCATCCCCTATCCTCGAAATCCACCCTGACTGTACTATGAAGAATAATAAAAATGGGGACATGACAGTCCTCCCGCCCCAAGATTGCTTTCCCTTGAGCAATCCAAATCTGTGGACCAATTTGGTGGCCCAACGCCACTGAGACCCAATGCCCGGATCCCATACGAACCACTGGTCCATGTCACGTCTCCAAGTTATCGGAACATGACTAGATCCTCCAATACCTGGATCCTATGTCCATCTCTGACTCAAACTGCTGCCAGTAGATCCTCATGGATCACAATGCCACCAACAAAGAGCATTAATGCTACATCTCTCCTGCTGTGTTGTAGCTCCGGCTGTAAATGCTACCCTACCAACTGTGTACCAGCTCATCACCTCTCTCCAATCCAATCCTTGGCATACCACGAGGTTAGTGTCAGCATATTCATGCTGCGATGAGATACTGATGAGTGTGTTGATTTGGGGTAGCATCGAATGTGCTCTAGCCATGAAATTTGGTGGAGAGGTTAGGGCACATGAGATCTCTAATAACCAGAAACGGTTTGGGCAGATTCTAAATAGAACAGGCGATATTAAAACAATTAATATTTTTAATGGAGTCCCTAAGTCTAAACTTAGGGAAAACAAAATATTAATGTGTATTAATATGAATCTCTATTAGAATGGTCCAAAAGACATGGATCAAGCCAGATCTAATCTTAGTTGTTGATTAGGGACTTAATCTCGACCATTGAGATGTCAACAGGAAAAGTATAAGAGGAGGCTTGAGGGTCACTTGGAGAAAACACCAGATGATCAATCATTCTATTCTCTAGAGCAGGGTTTGCTAAGAGAGATAGAATTAGTGATTGGAAAAGCAGCTAAGGGGCATTGAGTATAGAGAAACAGCGAAGGCAGAGATTGTGTCGGGAGAGCAGTGAGCAACCAAGGAGGGTGACGCAGAGCTATCAAGGGCTCACGCAGGGCCACGCAGAGGCAGCCAAGTGCTGCACAGAGCACCAAAGGGGCCAACGCAGCTGACATAGAGGTTCCTAGCACTGATGCAAAGCCTCCTGGGGCTGACACAGGCCTAGAAAGGCTGACACAATCCAATTTGCGTAGACATTGGGGTTGCAGCGCAGTTTTGTGCTAAGGAGCTGCCAAAAGGGTTTTTTGGGGTTTCAGCTAAGAGATTTCTCTCAAACTATGAGGTATAGCTGCTAAGGAAATTCTCTGTTGCGCAGGCCAGTTTCGGCACCCAGATTATACTATGATATTGCTTAATAAGAAAACCCTCAGATAGCTACACCGTTTCACGCATTGGGTTTTTCCAGGGACATTGGTCCAAAAATAATGGCATCATGTGGTGTGTTTGTTCTTGTTTCTTTTAGTTGCTGATCTATAATATGTTGAGCATGCACTGGTGTTTATTTTCAGTATTCTCTTTGTAAATAAATTGTTAAAGAAAATAACAAGTAGGTAGGAATAAATCAAAAAAAGTGCATGAAGGGTTTCTAAACTAAGTAAACTTAGAAACTTCAACGTGGTATCAGAGCGTGATTATAGATCACAAGAAGACTAAGAGACATCAGCCGAGCAGAGTAATAGCAGCAGAAAACAGTTGTCCCGAGGTGATAGAAGTTGTTTCTAGCAGAGCAGAAGCCAAGAAATGTGACGCAAAGCCAGCCAGAGTCACGCAGAAGAAGCCGAGAGCTGCATAGACCCTTAGAGAGGCCGACGTTGCTAACAAAGAGGGCCAAAGGGCTAACGCAGGGCATCCCAGCGTTGACGTAGAACCAGCATGAGGCAGAGAGGGGCTAACACAGTTCATAGAGAGGCAGTTGCTGGAGTCTAGAAGGCTGCAAAAATATTGCAAAGTGGAGCTGGTGAGGTATTGTAGTCAGAACAGTACCTGATAGAGCAAGGCTAAAGGAGTTGTTACCGAGGGTTTCTAGCCGAGGAACCTGGATCAGCAGTGCAGTTGCACAAGACAATCAGAGTAGGGGGCATCTCGACAAGCGACAGGAGGATTTCTAGGAGGGAAATTAGGACTCAGTGGGAGTCTAGAAGAGAACTTCCAAACGAGAAGTAGAGACTCAGAGGAGTCCAACAAAGAACTTCCAGGAGGGAAATAGAGGAGCATCATGGGACTACACGGGGTAAGGGACCAGGATAGACTAGACGGAGCATCGAACTTCGTAGTCTGGAAGGCTAGAATCTTATTAGTGCTTGACAGGAATTTGTCAAGAACTTTGCCTTGAAGACAATAGTTATCCCAGTGCAAATGATAATGACAAGTACAAAGAGGCGATGGCAAGGGCCAAGTGAATTATCCTTGACAGGGTCAAGGATCATGTGGTATCACATATAACCGAGAAGGAAATGGCAATGGAGATGTGGGAGGCTCTCAAAAACCTATACCAGCATACTTTTGTGTAGAGAAGAATGTTGCTCGAGAACCAAATGAGGTCCTATCAAATGAGGAAGGGTCAAATGATTGTCTCCTTCCTCGGAGGACTGAATGAGATTCAATATCAGTTGACTGCTATAGGAGCAACATCGGATCAGGAACTTATGGTGAGGACAACCCTGAATGCTATCTCAGAAGAGTGGGAAGTATTTGTCCAAAGCATCTTGGGCAGAGGGACTCTCCTACCTTGGGATGATATGTTGGCAGCTCTTCACCAAAGAAGAGATCAGACGACAGCGAAAGACAGGTAGTAGCAGCAAAGCGATCAAGGTCAAGCAGGAGGAGGAGGATGTGGCCCTAGCATCTTAGGGAAAGCAAGAGAAGCGGAAGAAGAAAGATCTCTCCAAGATCAAGTGCTTCCACTGTGGGGAGATGGGTCATTATGCCACCTAATGCCCAAGGAAGAAGAGTAAGGGAGAGTCTTCTGAGACTAAAGCTACGCCAGCACGAGCAGAGAAGGAAATGTTGACAGACGATGATTGTGCCATGAGTGCACATGCACCACTTGAGCGGAAGTGGGGAGACATCGAGTTGTAGTCAGGCAGACTACAGACGATGAGGGGCAGGATCCTCAAGCTACCAAGCCTCTTGAATTAGACCTTGCTACGAGAGCCCCGACGAGGAGTAGTAGGATTGGCTCAGTGGGTAGAGATGGAGCAGCAGAGAGATCTATAATGCAGGAGTCCCGAGACAACGCGGAGCTAGCAGGCTGCAGCAGTGCGAGAGGCACAAGAGTCTTGCACCAGTGGAGAGACCCACTTGTGAGGGTCCTATATGATATGGACATTGAGCTCTAGGAGCTTCAGGGGGCTTAGGGTACTTCCTGGAGCAATGGGCAACCATAGGGTGAGTGGTTCAGTGTTCCCCTAGTGGTTTGTTGTGTACAGGGTGAGTGGTTCAGCCTTCCCCTATGATACCCCGTGGCAACATGTAGGCAGGATGAGTGATTCATCCTTTTCCTGCTTAGACAGCATACCCATGCAGTGTGGGACTCATGGAAAGCACCTCTCATCTGGCCAATGAGTAGGGAAATGAGGGACCATAGTACTACCAATGGATGCATCATGTACTAACGTACTCCCTATGCTAGGATGACCGATATTGATCTGGGATCAATTGGAACTAACTTCGGGTCAGTATATGAGACAATCTTTTTTGATTGGAACTAACTTCAGGTCAGTAAGAGTGGTATGAGACACTTTCTTTTAACTAGAACTGACTTCGGTTCAGTAGTGAATGGTATGATACATTCTCAATAACTTCTTATTCTCCATAGTTCAACAGAGCAGAACAGTGCAGAGAAATGCATTGATGGCAGAGATAGTATCAACTAGCAGATGGATTAACAGATGGAGTTCTCCCTAGTTGAGAGGGAGTGTTAAAATTGGAAACTAGGGTTAAAATCCACATGGGTCATCTTATTTATGATAGCTAATATTTTTCTTGGATTCCTCTCTCCGAGAGGTGTAGGATTGATCTAAAGATCATCCAATTTCGACATGTACAAATAAAGATATGAATTTATTTATATTATGGACAAATTGTCAAGGTTGACAAGCAAGTAAAATAGGTATTCAAAACCCCAACTCATCCTCAGCGTTGCATATAAAAGAAGGAGACCTAAAGTCATTTTCTCCATCATCTCATCTCACATCTCTTCTCTCCTCTTGTGATTGGGTACGCATTTTCTGGGCAGCTTTCTCTCTCACACGTGCAAAGGAAAGGAGGACGAACTTATGTTTTAGGCGTTGACCAAATTTCAGCGAGTGCTTTGACTAGTGTTGACTAGCAGCCTTGACCCGTTTGACTGTGTTTTTGGGTGAGATACTTCCATCTAGGCAGGCCGCATTTCTAGGCACATAAATTGAGGTCAAAAGTTGACTTTGACCAGCGTTGACTACAACTAGGGCTGACCGCAGGGTTGCCTGTTTGACCAGATTTGACTGGACTGTTTTGGGTTGTTTTGAAGGTTGATTCATCTTTCTGTTTGGAGGCCGAGGTTGACAGAAGTTGACCATTTTTTTGAGGGTCAAATCTACCCTGTCAACCAGCTTAGACTTTTTTGGTTAGGGCTCTTTTGCTGCTGTCATAAATTATCAGATTTGTAAATTGTACTCTCTCTCTGTTGAACTATTGAAGAATATAAGAAGAATTGATCAAGGGTTTCCCCACATTGGGGTTTTTCCCTCGCTGGTGCCACATCTTGTGTCCTCTTGTCTTGGCTTGTCTTCTACTGTTTATGTTTATGTTCTATCTGCATTTTACGATCATGTTGATGTGATTGCTAAACTGGATATTGATATTAGGCTAATAAATAAATTGAAGTAAAATTGTTCTTAAGCATAGAACATACCATTGTTACCTAAAATTAACAAAAAAGGGCAACTAGGGAACAAAAGGGAGGTTCAAAAACCAAAAAGGTAGTTGAGATGCTAAAAAGGGACGTCAAAAGGCCAAACAGGGTGACAGCAAGGCCACAAGGAGGATTGGGATGCTAAAAGAAAGGCTAATAGGAAAAAATGAGGACTATGAGACCATGGATTGAATTATAGGCTATAAGAAAAGTGGTGGGCCAAAATGGAGGTTGAATTGAGCAATGTTGAAATCGGGAAAAAAAAATAAAAATAAAAAAAATCATAAAAAATCTCATGTCTAGTTCAAGAATAAATCCCAGGTTTTGGGGAATAATTGAGGAAAACACCAAAGGACATGTTACTAAAAATAATAAAATTAATGGAAGAATAAGGATGGGAAAACATACAACCAAAGGTATTTGAGGTGGATACATTAAGGACACATCCGCAACTCTAGGCTAAGAAGATAAAGTACGAAGGAAATTACCCTCAAGGCCCAAATAACTGGATAAAGGTATAACCAACATAGACCATGAAAACAAATAACCAAATAAAAGTATAACCACCATAGAAAATGAAAACAAACTACCGAATAAAGGTATAACCACCACAGACCATGAGCACATCATAGATGGCAAAGGGGAACTACTTCTTAATGAGGCCACATGCAACACAATGGCAAGAGTCTACAATGGGCAATAACCACCACAGACCATAAGCACACCATAGATGGAAAAGGGGAACTACTCCTTAATGAGGCCAACATGCAACACAATGGCAAGAGTCTACAATGGGCAATACTACCAATGTGGGGATTTGCAATGAGTGACAAAAAAGAAAAAATTATACCAAGACCATTGTAATTAGGAGGGAAACGCAATGTAGAGATATTGAAAGGCATCATCTAAGGATTCGAAAAGGACAAAAGATCAAGCATATAATGACCATGGGAAAAATCCAGTCAAGGTGGAGTGTGTCATACATTAGTGGAATTTAAATAGTTTATTGGAAAATGGAATATATAAAGACACAACTAAAGAAAAGAAGAAAAAAATTATGAAATAATTTTGGCAAATAAATTTGTATAGAAACCTAGGCTAATAACAATGATGGGAGGATACAAAACTTTAAGAAAAAAGGTGAGCCACTTTAATAACAAAGAATCAAGTGAAGAATTGGAGAAATGGGAGAGGAAAGAAGATTCCCCATTACACCTTCATGTAGTTAGTGTTCAATCACTATGAGAGAAGCCAAACAAGGATCTAAACACTAAGCTACTCCACCACTCAATGAAATCAATAAAGGAAACAATGTAAAAACAAGAGAGCCAAAGTAAAACGAGGCAAAAACCAAATACCCATTGAGGAGACATGGTAGAGTAAACTTGTAGAATATTACAATCATAAAAAAAGAGGAAGGCAGGTAAATAGGGTCCACGAGAGATGACTTCTTGATCCATTTAAGGTCCAAGGCTAAGATTATGAAAACTCAAATTTGAGCCACAAAGAGAGGGCCTAGAAAAAGAAACATTTGAGCCTAAAAGAGGGCTTGATGATTTAGGTTGTTGAACTTGCGCTTGTTTCAAAAGTTTTGATTCTGTGCTTCACATGTTTTACATTTGTGATAGTGAAAGAAAAGAAAAAGGTTCCTATACCAAAGTCTTCTCGTGTGAACCCATTTAAATTAGTGCTAGAAAGTAAAATAAGGTGGCAAGGTAGAACAATTCTTTCACATTCTCTCAAATATAACAAAACAATGTTGGATGCTTAACACATTACAACAAGTGAGGTCAATAGTTGTTTGTTTCATTCAAATTCAATTTCACTTTTCAAAATAAAATAAACTAAATTGTTAAAGGGATTACAAGAAAGGACTCCTCCCAAAAGGTCTCATTGGAGGACCTCCTTAAGGTGAACTATGAGGTCCTACAAAAGTGTTTGTGGGTGTTGAACACACTATGCTCAAGAAATTTTTAACTTTTAAGACCCTTGTAAAATGGGGTTCAAGGAGAAGATATAAGGCACCTTCTAGAACCAACCCTATAAGACCTATATGCCTTCCTTTATGGACCAAATCAATAACAATTCCCTTCCTTTCAGACCAATCAACCTACAAGTTCTATAATATATTCTCAATTATACTCGAGATGAATGCTACAAGGTATATAATATCTTCTCAATTATACTCGCAATGAATGCGTGCTCCTATAACTTGGAACATGGAGGAATCTAAGTTAGAAAGGGTGGGCTCAAGTATGATTAACTTCTAGCTTAGACAAGTGATTCCAAGAGTTGCCTTACTAGAAAGCGCTTAATTAAGATTTCCTTATATTTTGCGGAAGATAGTGTTCATGGCCTCTACTTTCTGCACTTGATGGCTTGTCAAATGTTTCTTTTTATATGATGCGTGCTAGCTACTTGAGTAAGGCCAACTCCTAAAAGTTCCTATAAGAGGCCTGCGGAAATCGAACTATGAGGTCCTATCCTAGGAAAGAGTACAAGGTCCTATGAAAACATTTATGTGCGAGAAAAACAAGGTTTAGAGGGCAGATCATGTACAAGAGAATATAGATATGTCATCTTGTGCAACCATGTGTTAAGCTCAAATTTTTTGAAACAAATATTTAAAAACAAAAAAACAAAAAAGGGCAAGAAAACTTATACCAAAGAATTTGAAGTGGCTATGAGTGACAAGGATCACTGAAAGCGAGAAATACAAACTAGAGCGACTTACCTTGAGACATGAAGATCTATAATATCTTCTCAACTATACTCGTGATGCCTCAAAGCGAGAAATACAAACTAGAGGGGCTTAACCTTGAGACATGAAGGTCTATATTATGTTCTCAACTATACTCACAAAGAATGCATGCTCCTATAACTTGGAACATGGGGGAATCTAAGCTAGAAAGGATGGGCTCAAGTATGATTAACTTCTAGCTTAGGCAAGTGATTCCATGAGCTACCATACTAGAGAGCGATTAATTAAGACCGCCTTGTATTTTGCAAAAGATAATGTTCATGGCCTCTACTTTATGCACTTGATGGCTTGTATTTTGTGGAAGATAATGTTCATGGCCTCTACTTTTTGCACTTGATGGCCTATCAAACTTTTTTTTTTATATGATGCACACTAGCTACTTGAGTAAGAACGACTTATAAAAGTTCTTACTAGAGGCCCACTAAAAACGAACTATGATGTGATATCCTACAAAACTGTACAAGGTCCTACAAAAATGGTTTAGAGGGCAGATCATGTACAAGAGAATATAGATATGTCATCTTGTGCAACCATGTGTTAAGCTCAAATTTTTTGAAGCAAATATTTAAGGGGTCAAAGCATTTGTGATCCAAAAAACAAAAATGGGCAAGAAAACTTGTACCAAAGAATTTGAAGTGGCTACAACGAGTGACAAGGATGACTCTAGAGGGGCTTACCCTTGAGACATGAAGGTCAAGAGATGTTGAAGGAAGCATCAAACAAAAGACTAAAGTAAGGCTTCCCACATAAGAATCATGTATGCACAATGTGTAAAGGGGATAAAATAGCAAATGAAGCTACTTGCAAAATAGAGGTGATATGACAAAGTAGACTTGTATAAGGTTTGGGGGAATTAAATACAAACTAAAGGGGCTTACCCTTGATACATGAGGGGAAATTAATAATAACAAGAGGATGTAATATCACCCATATAAATTTTATGAGCATGAATGCACCACTATAATAGAAAGAAGATTGCCAAGTTGCTCAGTTCAGGGGAATTAATAATGACAAGATGATGTAACCTCACCCATTTAACTTTTATGAGCATGAAGGCACCACTATAATAGAAAGGAGATTGCCAAGTTGCTGACAAGGCGATGTAATCTCACCCATTTAACTTTTATGAGCATGAAGGCACCACTATAATAGAAAGGCGATTGTCGAGCTACTCAAAGTAGACGTGTATAAGGTTTGGGGGAATTAAATACAAACTAGAGGGGCTTACCCTTGAGATGTGAGGGGGAATTAGTAATGACAAGAGGATGTAATATCACCCATATAATGTTTATGTGCATGAATGCATCACTATAATAGAAAGGAGATTGCCAAGCTGATCGGTTCAGGGGAATTAATAACGACAAATGATGTAATCTCATCCATTTACTTTTTATGAGCATGAAGGCTAATAGAAAGGAGATTGCCAAGCAGCTCAATTGCCTGGACTTGAAGGATGAAAAAGGAAATAGGGGGAGACATGTTGCAACAAAAGGTTCTCCTTTAGAAGTGGGAAAATTATTAAGATAAGGTTAAGGGAAAATAAAGAACATTTATTAGGGAATGGCAATGTTGCAACAAAGGGTTCTCTTTTAGAAGTAGGCAAAGAGAAGGTTAGGGGAAGCTAAAGAACATTTATTAGGGAATGGCCATGTTGTAACAAAGGGTTCTCTTTTAGAAGTAGGAAAAGAGAAGGTTAGGGGAAACTAATGAACATTTATTAGGGAATGGCCATGTTGCAACCAAGGGTTCTCTTTTAGAAGTGGGAAAATACAAAGAGAGAATTCTCTTTTAGAAGTGGGAAAATTATAAAGAGAGAAGGCTAGGGGAAAATAAAGAACATTTATTAGGGAATGGCCATATCAGGATAAGTGATTGCAAAATTACATTGCAAGGTGTCTTTAGACAACAACAAAGTTGGCTAAAGGATAGTTAAACCAAAGGAAATGAAGTGCATAGAGGGGAGCTTGGAGGAGACATGGTCCTCAAACAACCACAAATAAGAGGGCCTGTTAACCAAGAGGACCCTAAAAAAGTTCATGATGAAACCACTAAAGAAATAAGGAGAGAGGTGGACCCTAAAAAAGTTCATGATGAAACCACTAAAGAAATAAGGAGAGAGGTGGAGAGGTGAATTCTTCCTTATGTAAATCTGCTATACTAATGCATGAAAGTAAATGTACAAATGTAAATGTGTAAGGGAGAGAAGACGTATATATTCGCATTCATTTATGTGAACCTGCTTAACATGCTTATACTAATGCATGAAGGTAAATGTACAAAAGTAAAAGTAAATGTGTAAGGGAGAGGAGATATACCATTACAAAATAATCAATCAAAATAGTAAAGCATATACCAATAAAATAAACAAAAAGTTAAATAATCAAAATAGTACATATAGCCATAAAATAAACAAAAGGATAAGGACATGGTGTGCACATGGGGTAAACACTATAAATTTTGTGCAAGAAAATGAAATGCTACACTACGTTAAAAATTAAACTCAAAATGACATCCATAATAATTAGAGATTAGCTAGTTTTCAACTAAGAGAATTAGAACCATGCCCTACTAAAACTAATCAAATTTTTAATAATAACTAACCCCTTAGTTTTCTTTTGAAAAAAATAGGTACATGCATGAAGGGATACCATCCTACATTCTTTTGCGGCCAATGATAGGGACAATCGTTGGCTCCCTCATTCCTGTATGAATGAACAATTTCCCCAAGTGTGGTACTAGCACAGCCTCCTGCCCAATCATAAACTCTATGCCAAGTACAAATTCATAGACATCCATCTTGATGATAGTGAAGCCAACCTTCCCTTTCCAATTTCCAATATTCACTAGAACATCTTCTCCTATCCCAACGACTCTTCTTCCTTCTAAATTCACCACTTTCAAAGATGCACATTTCGGAACGAACTTGAATCCCAATCTCCTAGCCACATCTTCCTTCATGAAGTTGTGAGACGCTTTGCTATCCAATATAGCCATCAACGGATTCCCAACTACATCCATCTTCACAAAATTTTGCTTTCTCCTTTTCAGATCATGTTTCGAGGTAGATCCCATCATCGTAGCCGCTCCCAAAACCTACATAACCTTGTTCTCTGTCGTTCTTCTCCACATGCTACAAAGTTGTGGCATTCTACCTTACTGGACAATCCTTCGCCAAGTGCTCCTCACAACAAAACCAATATACAAGTGGTTTCTACCCCTTCAGAAAGCCACATGACTTCTTTCCATCCTCCTTCAAAGATTTTTCTTTTCCTTTATCTGTTTTCTTCTTCCTCTTGCCCTGCTCCTTCCCTTCTAACTTGCCTTCAAGGTAGTCCAGAAGCTTATCTGCAGTAGCGGTGTCTTGTTCAAGAGATTATACCTTCTTGCTCATTACTTCAGCTTGATCCCAACGTTGAAACCCTATTACGAAAATGAACAACATGTCCTTCTCCGCCATATCCAGAAGTTGCATCATCAAACTTGATACTCCTCAATATACACTTGTAGGCTCCCTGTTGTCTTGATAGATTTCACCATCACTCTCATACTACAAGTCTCATCTTCCAATCCAAAATCAGCTATCAACGCTTCCTTCATGTTCTCCCATGTGGTGATGTCCTTCATCATGTTACCAAAACAATCTGCATTGCACGCCTTCTCTACTAAATATTCTCATCCTTTGTCAAGAATGTTCCTGCTTCTCCCATGTGGTGTTGTCCTTTGTCATGTTACCAAAGCAATTTACTTTGAACGCCTTCTCCACCACATCTTCTCATCCTTTGTCAACAATGATATAGCAATCCTTATATTTCATCTTGGCCTGCAAGGCTTCGCAAGAACCTTCTCCCATAACCATTAGACTCTTATGACCTTTGAACCCTTCTTTATTGAAGACTTATAAATGATTTATCTACGAGACCCTTAAAGATCCATTTGGCTTTAAACTTTAATCATGCATTCTATAAATCTTGCTAGGGAAGCCTCCATTGGGATGATGACATCCAACTACTAAACAACAAGAAAAAAGGCCATTGAGGTGACAATGGTGGCTAATACCTCTTCTTCCCATAAGACCTAGATATTCTATTTAGCATAAGACAGATTTACCATGTGAGCCTTCTTGATGATGATGTATTTGTAGAGGAGATGTTGTTTGGATATATATCCATGCATTTGAAAGATGTTTCTTCGAGTGAAGAGGACACTTCAACCCACCTTATCACTTGCTTGACGGAGATTCCCATTTGTGGAGAATGACATCATGTTGCAGAGAATGTCCTCCCACATATGAAGAGGATTTATGGCATATGTCTTATTTTTATCATTTTGTAAAGCTATCTTGAGGTCGACTTGTGACCTTTTAGCCTAGTGGAATGCTTCAAGCAAACTTTTGAGGATTTTTGTTGTAGATTAGTGAAAAATAACTTGATTTCCCTCGCTTAAATAAAGGTAACTCATTTTCCCTTCATCATCATCACACACTCTCTTTTCTTATCTTGAGTGAATGCATACTAGTGTTCTTTTTTTCTTCCCTTGGTCGCAAAGGATGGTTGATGGAGTGAATTGTCTGGGGAGAGATGTTATTGCATGAAGAGACTATTTTTGGATTCATGAAATGGTTCTTGATTGAACAAAATAAGTTTATTGTCATTTCCTTCAATTTTGAATATTATTTTCTGAAATTCGGGTTTCTATTGTGCCATATTAAAGTGAAAAATCTTTGATGAAATCTTGTTTCTACATGGTTTGCAAAATTTTCCATTCAAGAATTGATCAAAGGAATTGACTGTATTTATCCTTTTATTTAAAATATCCTACTAAAAGAAGTCACTTGGATTTCTAAGAGAATTTATTTAGTCTTCCACCATCTACATCCAGGTCCTTCTATCATCAACCTCACCCAATTGAATAAAGGCACTAGTCTAGTTGTGGGACAACCTTTTAAAATTTATCTCTCCCTTATTTTCTTGTAACTAGGGTTAGGTTTTGGTGTGAATTTGCATTTAATAGCAATTTTGTTTCCAAGAGAAGCTATTTAGTCTTCCACACTCTTCAACCAAGTCCTATCATGGAACTCGCCCAATTGAGTAGAGGCACTAGTCTAGTTGTGGGATCACCTTTTCAAATTTCTCTCCCTTATTTTCTAGTAACTAGGGTTAGGATTTGGTTTAAATTTGCCTTTAATAAAAGTTTGTTAGTCTTCTACACTCTTCAACCAAGTCCTTCTATCATGGAACTAGCCCAATTGAGTAGAGGCACTAGTCTAGTTGTGGGATCACCTTTTAAAATTTCTCTCCCTTATTTTCTAGTAACTAGGGTTAGGATTTGGTTTACATTTGCATTTAATACAAGTTTGTTCCTATTTTTTATTGTATTTAGATGTAAATTACATGTATTAATCTCCAAAAAGGAAAATCTATCATTTATTGCATGTTTTCACCCCAAATATAGTGGTTTATTGTTGTTCTATCCATTTTTAACCATTAAAAACATAAAGTTGGCCTATCCCATGTTTACCTATCTAATAGCCTATGATCCTTCAATTATTGTGATGATATAATCATTTATATGTTGTTTCCTTGTTGTTATATGCTTTTGCATGCCATAAGTAAGCATATCACAAAAAACCTAGCTTATAATAACTTTTCTATGGTTTATTGATGTTGGAGGAAACTGTAATTGAACATTTCTAACTTTCATCTTGGCCTGCAAGGCTTTGCAATAACCTTCTCCCATAAACATTAGACTCTTATCACCTTTGAACCCTCCTTTATTAAAGATAAGTGATTTATCAACAAGCTCCTTAAAGAGCCATTTGGCTTTAAACTCTAATCATGTATCTTGTAAATCTTGCTAGGGAAGCCTCCCTTATGATGATGACATCCAACCACTAAACAACAGGAAAAAGTCCATTGAGGTGACAGTGGTGGCTAATATCTCTTGTTGCCATAAGACCTAGATTTCCTTGTGACTCTTTTTGTTAGTTTATGGTAGCAACGAATAGGTGTTATAGTCACTATGATGTTTAAGAGACTAAGAAGATAAGGAACACGAGATATCCAAAAACCCAGAAAAGGTTTTGTGAGATAAGACTCAAAATCACATTAATTGAAATTTTTAACCAATAATTTAATTATTTCAAAAGTACAACTTAGGGAAGTTGGTTAATTAACGTTAATTAATTAAGGTAATTTGATTTTGCTTTACAGACTTCTAATGATGGAGTCAAAGTGATCTAAGCTATTGAGCAAGATAAGATTTTGTTTGTTGTTTTCCCAACAAAAGATTATAAGAGCAAGTCAAGGGCTTGGAGAAGGTGCATCGAGTATCATTTGAGAAGTTTGACTACCTAGTTGCAGGCTTTACACAAGGTCACACATGCTGCTAGGGGAGAGACAGTAGTAGGGTTTGTCGCAGTGAGAATTTCCGGAGAAATTGTTAGGAGGTTTCCCAATGGTCCAAGGTCAGGACAGGAGGCCGAATTATCTAGCAGAGGAGGTCGTATTCTATAGTGCGAGTTAGCCAAATTCCAAATGCGAGTTGGCAGAAGAGACTTCGTTTTAGTTGCTCGAGACCAGATCTATTTCTGATGGAAGAGCGATTGGACATATAGGTAACGGGAGACAAGATGAATTGTTGGGAAGGATTCCCAGAGGCTAAACGAATATGGAGCAAGCAGTGCAAAGGAAAAGGATTTTCCCAATATATTTCCAGTTGAGATAAATTGTCGGAGCTAAGCCAGAAAGTCTAGCAGCTGTAATTCTCTAAGTTTTTTGCATAATATTAAAACACTCATCTGTAGCACTAGTTTTCCCTTCAAGGTTTTCCTAGGGACAATTGTCCAAATATAATGGTGTCTTTTTTATTTTGTGTGTGCATCTATTTCTCAATTACGTATTTTTATATCACTACTTTTTTATGTTGAATAATGCATCAGTGATTTAATATTTATTTTCCACTAATAATTAATGAAGGACAAATAAACTACTAACAGTTGGAAGATTAAACTTTCGTTGTTGTATTCAAGTAATTTTCACACTTTTCTCCAATAACCATTAGACTTCCCGAGTCCCTTGAGGTGTGCAACATTATCGCAGTTTCTCCTCAAAGGCTAAACCAACTTGAGTCTACTAAAGTCAGGACTATGCCTCTAACCTATATACCCGATAGCGAGACTAATATCTTATACTTGCGTAATTAGTATTCAACCAAATCTCACAACAATGGCCTTTCACTTAACTTCAATTATCCAAATTAATATT
>APFE030727114.1:0-22037 GCA_000404065.3 Pinus taeda | reverse complement strand
TATGGCACGAGATTGTAACTTGACATGGGCTCTTACACAAGCTAGACCCATGCAAAAGAAGAAAGTTACACAAGTATGGAGAAGGAAGGAAAGGCAATCTGAAAATCCATTGAACTCCCCAGTGGATCTAAATTTGTTTTGAGAAGAGTCTACCAAAAGAAGACAAGCACACATTAAAGGGGAGCTTGTAATTTTTTTGTTGCTGAACTGTCTTAACAGTCACTCTTTGATGAAGACCTTTTATAAGGGAAAAATGTGAAGTTAAATCTGCCATAAAAGTAGAGAAGAAAAAGGGGCAGCGCTCAAATGTGAAGTGCAGCAGCGCAATAAGAAAAGTATGCAAAGTATGGAGACCCTCACAGCAGTGGGAAGATAGAACATAAAACAACAGTTTTTGAATTTTTTGTTATGGAGCACATGCATTGAAATGCATATCAATGGAAGGTAGTTTCCTTCTATGTAATGTGAGAGAACATACTCACAGCAGAGTGAGCACAATACACAGCAGTAAAAAAAATGTAATGTTTTTCTTCATATGCAATGCAGCATGCAAAGAAATGCATAAAGAGAAACAGGGACAACAGATTTTTAATGCACATGGGTGAATGACAATGTGTGGCAACAAAAAAATGAAAGGAACTGCACAGCAGTGCATTGTGTAAAAAAAATGAATGAAGACTAAGATTGTGTGAAGCAAGGGTGCAAAAAGAAAAGGCAGCAGCTCGTGTTAATTTTTTTTTTGTGTGGAGAATGCAGCGCAAAACAGCGTGAGGATGATTTCTCTCTATGTGTAAGTAATGGAGAGTAAAGAGTTAGTATATGGGCACACAACAGTATGATGAAACAAAAGGCAGCCACAGTGCAAATTGCAGAGGCAACGCAGGAGCAAATAAAAACCCAGGGATGACAGAATCTATGGTTATAGGTATGGACAGCAGTGCATAAGAAAAGGCAGCAACGTGATGGCAAGAAGGAGAAGCACAGTAGTGTGAAGAAAATGAAACCAGAACTAAGAGAGAGTGAAGAAATGTGTTTTTACACAACAATGCAAATAAGAAAATGCAGCAACATGAAGTTTTTGTTAAAGAAATGAAAGGTAATGGACAGCAGCAGATGTAAAAGAAATTTTTTCCTTTACAGCAGTAAATGTAAGTATAGTGAATGTGTTGTTCATTGAATTGAAATGCAACGTATGCAAAAGCAGTGAATATAAGAAATGTTTACACACATCAGTGTAAATTTTTAAGGTGGGACAAAGTAATTGTTCCAGAAAAGACAGAGTATTATGTCTTTGAAGAATGCACAGCAATGCAGAGTTTGCAAAGAAATGTAAGTGAAGTGCAGCAACACAACAGCAAGTGTAGACACAACAGTGTGGGGTAGACGCAGCAAAGAAGATGGCACAACAGTGCCGCAGAGAATATGCAGCAGCATAAAAGAACAATGTAATGAGTATGCACAACAGTGCAATGAATGTTTTGTTTTGAAATTGCATCTAAAGCAGTGTTTGGCAGTAATCCCTCTGTGAGAGGAAGTGAAGTTCTTAGTGAATCCCTCTGTTAAAGAGGAAGGTGCTCTTCAGCACAGTGTCATGGTAAATCCCTCTGTCAAGAGGAAGATGTTCTTCAGCACATTGGTATGGTGAATCCCTCTGTCATGAGGAAGGTGCTCTTAAGCACAGTTTCAGGTTAATCCCTCTGTTAAGAGGAAGATTTGTTGTCTTTGGAGAATCCCTCTGTGAAGAGGAAGATGTTTTTTTTGGCATAGACAGTGAATCCCTCTAGTTTAGAGGAAGATGCTTTTCAGCATAGACAGTGGTGAATCCCTCTGTTAAGAGGAAGACTCTTTAGTAACAGCACCATGTCAAGGAGTTGAGAAAGTGTCTGGGTATGACCGAATGCCCAACAGTTGAAATTAAAGGGGAGTGTTGAAATTATAATTTCCACTGCGCGCGCGGGCCAGCAATTCAACCGCACCGTACCAATACCAAAACCACCGCAGCAAACCTGAAACCGGCGGTAAGTTATCGCACCACTATCTGGCATAAAGTGGTTTCCGTGCAAGGGGCTCCGATGCAATTTGGAGCAGACACGTGGATTGGTGTGACATCACCCTCTAACATTTATCAGATGATAAATGTCGGTCAAACATCCCCATCCGATATTCGTCCGATCAGCTGAAAGACTGCTCGCCGTCGGATCAAGGTCAAAGGTGGGTACACTCTGCAGGGCATGGAGAATGCGTAAAGTTTTATTTTTCACCAGTGAATTAATTCATGAAGTACCTTCGCCATGCGGAAAATTAAATGGCGTATTTAATTTTATTATTTTTTTTGTTATGTAGCTCGTTGACTATGGGTTATGTTTTTATTTTTTATGTTCATCGCATATGAAAAACAGAAAGACTCTGCAGTGTGTATAGCAAAAAAAAGGGAAATGCACAGAAGTGTGCATGAATTTTCTTTTGGGGTGTAATGTAATGTTAAGTAATGAAAACACACAGCAGTGTGTAGAAGAAAAAAAACAGTGGCAGCAAATGAAGACCATGGTGAAAACGCAGCAGGCGTAAAGTTTTTTTTGTAAGTGAAATGTAAGAAATGAAAAAGAATGCACATCAGTGTAGGAGGAGAAGTGAATGAAGAAAACCAGGGGGTAGTTTGTTTCAAAACCATGAATTGTTTCACAGCAGTGAAAAGGTAAATCAGTAAATCCCTGTAATTTTTGTTTTCACATAACAGTGAATGTAAATAAAATATTTACACACAGTGGTGTAAAATTTCAAAGGAGGCAGAGTAATTTTTGTTAAAGTATTTTGGTGAATCCCTCTGAGTAAAAGAGGATGAATATGTATTAATGTTTTTATTTTAATGAATAGAAATCAGATATGGTGGTGCAATACTCTGTTCTGAGTAATTTTTTTTAAAGCTCCTTTGTGCAAAAGATCCTGGAATAAAAGAAAACAGAGCATTGGCTCTGTGTGCATGAATATTGTTTGGTTTTGGTATTTTCCCATTGCAAAAATACCCAACAATCTACAAATGAATCTGATAATGAAGCAAAATATAGCGATTTGTAGTGAAATTGACATTCAGTTCGATCCATAACGAACGAGATTCAATACAAATTCTACATCAATTGATTTCAGAGAGCATCATCAGTTGATGGAATAGAAACTATATACGTTCCTTTAAGCTATGCAAGTGAGCGCGAGGTTGCTCAGGTCGTATGAGGCAATTTCAATGTTCAGTGCTTTCTGAGTCGAACTATGAGCCTGGGAGATAAAGCACATTTGTATATCATTAGATAACGTGGAGGAATAGTTGATGAAAAATACTTATATATGTGCATGTCTAATTGTCGTTGTTGTGGTTGATCAAGGACTTTCATAATATTCATGTTGGTATTGGAATACTAGATTAAACTAACTTTACGCTGAGTTGTCTTCCCAGTGTCTACTTTTCTTTCGATCAGAGAATGCAAGAACGGTGTCCGGCATTTCCTGGGTTTGAAGAGTAGGGGCCTGAACGGTTTCTGGCTGCATACTATTTTGGACTGTCAACAAATATAGTGAGTACGTTGATTTTCTAGTTCATCCTCTTTGTCGTGGCACTATGACAAATCCTGACTATTAGTCTTTACGGTCCCTGTGCTTTTTTTTCTTTCTTATATGGCGTCAAATTTCGTCCTTATACTCAAGCCTTCATGAAAAGGACCGAGAATTCCTCCTTTTGTGTAACTGAGAGACGACGATGCATTTTTCTCCTTGGTCTCTGTAGGGAGCTTAAACACGTCCCTGTAGAGTATTTTTACTCTCTTCATAAGTAAGTATGGGATTCCATGATTAGTAACCTGAAAACATCCCTAATCATTGCAAAAAATTCGGAATTCCGAGAGGAGCCTTTTTTTTTTGGAATCCCTCCCCTGTCGTTCCCCTCGATTGAAATTCAGAGAGATTGAAGACCGAAATATCTATATTGATATGAAGCTAATCAGAGTTGTTGTAGCGACAACACATGAGTCCAGAGAATTTGAGAGTACGAGCAACCGCAGTTGTTGTTCACCATCATTAAAACATTACAACGCTCTCGAAGAAGTGAGGGTTCCAAAGCCAAAAGCATCATAATCCGCGACCACCACTGTCGTGAGACATTCTGTCATCTAAGTAGCTGTAGCGTAGCTAGTTTATTCGAAAGGTAGTGGAATAAAGCTCTTGTGCCGAAAGGGTTCTATACTAAACCTTTGTAAAGAATTTTTTTTTATTACATGAAAGCTTTATAAAAGGGGCACCTTCAAGGTGCTTTAAAGAGGTTTTTTCTTAAGATCCTATACATATTTGCAGGAGCTTTTATAAAGCTTGTTTAAACGGTTGTATTGAAAAGTGATTTTTAGGGTTTTGAAAGGTCCGCCACTATACAAAAACATTAAGATGTTTTGTAAAGCATGACAGTGTTTTAAGTGAATATTTCTCCTTACAAAATACATGACAATGTTTTAAGTGAATATTTCTTCTTACAAAACACATATTAAATATCATTTTTTTCCGAGGGCGATATGGAAGATATCCTCGTACAATCATGAAATTTGAAGGGAGCATGGAAAATCTTGGAAGGAAAATTTGGTGCAAGGGGGTGCAATTAAGTCAAACATGGTAGTGTTGTTCAACCTCTTGTAGCACTACTTGAAGATGATAAGTTGTTATTTGGTGAGAAAACCCACTTGTGTCTAGAAACCAAGTAGGAGAAAATTTTTTTTGCAGAAGACACTGTTGAGAATCAAAATTATGAGGCATCAATAGAGTGAAAGAAGGAATAAGAGAAGCAAGCTCTCATTCCAGAGAAGAATGAATAGAACCAATATGGTTCTGAAGATATTTCTTCATATAAACTTAACACTGATTTTGTGTGTGCAAATGTTAGAAACGACTGAGATAAAACAAAAAAATTTGAAGAAGAAATAAAAATTTCTTTAAGCATGTCTTGAAACACCATGTGTTCATTAAGTCTACATAGAAGTTGCAACAATGAATGTTGAAAATAACATAAATGATGAAGAAAATGGAAATGTGAATGAAATTTTCATGTATTGGATTCCTAAATATATCAAATTGTATTATGAACTTATGTTGTAGAAAATTGATAATCATAAGATTGATGATGAAGAAAAAACTATAGAATATGACAAGTGGCAATAGTTCACTTACAAGCAAATTTTTGAAGACGTAGAGGACATCCATGGACAACTTGAAATGATTCTCTATTTTTTATTGTAAGAAAAGATATTGTGATGGAAGAGATGCAACATCAAATGAAGAAAATGAAATTTGGAACCTACAACAAAAAGGAAAGGATAAAAATATTCAGAGGATACATAATTTGAAAGAAAAGGAGAAAGAAATCTAGCTAAAGAGATGATGTCAAAGTTTTGGAGTGATTGTAAGCCTAGTTGATACTTAGACCAAAAAGCATGTTTAAGTTATGTTAAGTGATGGTTAAGTTACCAATCATAATTGAAGGTGAGTGTCAGAAATAATTACCACCTGTCGACCCAGCACGGCCTCACCATCATCACCATGAGCTTCTCAGACTCGAAGTAGTGTCACCCCATTCACCTATTCACCCCATTAACCTATTCGGCCTCAAAAGGTAAAATAACCTACTTAGTTTTGTGTATATAAATACATGATCGGGAATAGGAGGATATATACTCAAAGTTGTATGCAATTCTAGTTGCATACTCTTGTACGTCTAGTTTTGTAGTTTGTTATAGTCTTACATAGTCAAAGTGGTTGCTTTTCCGTTTGTTCGTTTCATGTAAATTGAATAGTTTTTGCTAGCAGCTTTAGATGTGTGTTCGCTTGAATAATTCATAATTGTAGTTGCGTGTACTTTGTATCTTTCAACCTATCTCTTGGCATATTTGGAAGTTTAGCATGCTTCTACTTATGTCATGCCCGTCATCTTAAGAGTTTATCATGCTTCTCCGCATGTCCTGCCCATTAGCTTCATGTTCTAAGATAAGGAATAGCTTACAAGGTAAATAGTGGTGACTTGAATCTAAAATCTGTTTAAATTTTAGTTGGTTACTGGTTTGTGTGTGCAAATGTTAGAAACAATTGAGATAAAACAAAAAAATTTGAAGAAGAAATAAAAATTTCTTTAAGCATGTCTTGAAACACCATGTGTTCATTAAGTCTACATAGAAGTTTCAACAATGAATGTTGAAAATAACATAAATGATGTAGAAAATGGAAATGTCAATGAAATTTTCATGTATTGGATTCCTAAATAGATCAAATTGTATTATGAAATTATGTTGTAGCAAATTGATAACCATAAGATTTATGATGAAGAAAAAACTATAGAATATGACAAGTGGCAATATTTCACTTACAAGCAAATTTTTGAAGACGTAGAGGACATCCATGGACAACTTGAAATGATTTTCTATTTTTTATTGTAAGAAAAGATATTGCGATGGAAGAGATGCAACATCAAATGAATAAAATGAAATTTGGAACCTACAACAAAAAGGAAAGGATGAAAATATTCAGAGGATACAGAATTTGAAAGAAAAGGAGAAAGAAATCTAGCTAAAGAGATGATGTCAATGTTTTGGAGTGATTGTAAGCCTAGTTGATACTTAGACCAAAAAACATGTTTAAGTTATGTTAAGTGATGGTTAAGTTACCAATCATAATTAAAAGTGAGTGTTGGAAATAATTACCACCTGTTGAGCCAGCACGGCCTCACCATCATCGCCGTGAGCTTCTGAGACTCGAAGGAGTGTCACCCCATTCACCTATTCACCCCATTAACGTATTCGGCCTCAAAAGGGAAAATAACCTACTTAGTTTTGTGTATAGAAATACATGATCGGGAATAGGAGGATAAATACTCAAAGTTGTACGCAATTGTAGCTGCATACTCTTGTAGGAATAGTTTTGTAGTTTGTTGCAGTCTTACATAGTCAAAGTTGTTTCTTTTCCGTTTGTCGTTTCATGCAAATTGAGTAGTTTTTGCAAGCAGCTTTAGATGTGTGTTCGCTCGAATATTTCATAATGGTATTTGCGTGTACTTTGTATCTTTCAACCTATCTCTTGGCATATTTGGAAGTTTAGCACGCTTCTACTTATGTCATGCCCGTCATCTTAAGAGTTTATCATGCTTCTCCGCATGTCCTGTTGGAATTTAATTCCAACTGCAACACAATAACAGTTGGACAAAAATCTGATCTTCTGTTGATATTTCAGGTTGTTCGATGCCACAATGTCACTCTTGATATTTTGCACATTAATGTGTATTAAATTCTCAGAATTGAATTCCCCTGCAATCGGCGATTTGTGTTCTTGAGAAAGGCATCACCGCTTGCTGCATTCAATACACAGATAAGCGTTAGAAGATATTTTGATTATTTTACTGTTTAAACTCAGATATGTTTTTTCCTATAAATGTAATGAACAACAGTTCTGTTTTTAAGAGAATGGACAACAGTTTTGTTTTTAAGAGAGAAGGTTAGAAGAATAATAGAGTCTCTTCTGTAAACACACAGCGGTGTTGAACCTGCAATTTTCTGAGATAGTGAAAATTGGTTTTAGGAGCTGAAGTGTTCTTGTTGTTATCCCTCTGTCAAGAGGAAGATGAATTTGTATCAGCTTGTTTACTGTTTATGAATACAAGTTAATTTTGCATTGTTATTACACCAAGCGTCAAAACACGTTGTTGTTACACCGTAAGTCAAAAAGTGACTTGACGTCAAAAACACGTTGTTGTTACACCGTAAGTCAAAAAGTGACTTGACGTAAACAATTACGTTGCTGCAACACCAAGATCAACAACTAACGAAATTACGTTGCTGCAACACCAAGAATAGCAACTGACAAAACTACGTCGCTGTTACACCAGTTTCGCGTTGATGTAACACCGTATTCCGCAAACGTTTTTTTTTATTATTTCCGCTATGCAATTATTAGTTTTGTTTTGAACTATCAGAAATTCTAACAGTGTTGCTGCAACACCAAACTATGTTGCTGCAACACCAAACTGCTTTGCTGAAACACCATTTCCAGCAAGCGATTTTCTGTTTTACTGAGTTAAAAATAGAGTGTAAAAACAGAGCATTTTGTTTTGTCTGTCTGTTATGGAATTTAGAGAAAATTCCAACATGGTATCAGAGCAGGTCTAGGCACTCAGTGAGTCAAAAACAGAGTTTGTTATTCACTATAGGAGCTATAAGAAGCTTATTAAATAGATTTTTTTTTTTCAGCAGAGAAAATTTTTGCTTGTTTTTAATTATACAGTCAGTATCTTTTCTTTACCTATACAGAGTTAAGATGACAGATGCTAGAATTGGTTTGACAAATTCCCAACTGCCACAGTTTAATGGGAAAAATTACAGTTATTGGTCCATAACAATGAAAGCATTGTTTGCTTCTCAAGGAATATGGGACCTGGTTGAAACTGGCTATGTTGAACCTGTAGATGCAACAGCATTGGTTGCTTTGACAGTAGTAGAAAGAGACCAGTTAAAGAGTGACAGGAAGAAGGATGCCAAAGCCCTGTTTTTCCTCTTCCAATCAGTACATGAATTTTTTTTTCCACGGATTGCAGCAGCAACAAAATCCAAAGAAGCATGGGATATTCTCAAAACTGCTTATCAAGGCATGGAAAAGGTGAACACTGCAAAGTTGGAGATGTTGAGGAGGGATTTTGAAACGCTCAACATGAAGGAATCTGGTACACTAGATTCATTCTTCACTCAGGTTATTGGGCTGATAACCCAGATAAGATGTCATGGTGAAATTCTTGAAGAAAGAAGGATCGTAGAGAAGATCTTGAGATGTTTACCCTCAAGGTTTGAATCTGTTGTAGTAGAAATAGAAGAAATAAAAGATCTCTCACAGTTCACGGTAGATGAACTGAGTGCTTCTCTTATGTCTCATGAACACAGACTGAGTAGAGGAACAGATTCCTCTTTTGAGCAAGCATTCAAGATTCATATCTCTTTCAGCCAAAGAAAAGGTCGAGGCAGAGTAAATAACAGAGGTCGTGCAAGAAGCCAAAACAGAGGCAGATATTATCCTGCAAGCACAAGCGGAAGGAGCTGCAATCAGAACCAAGATGAAGGTTCAAGCAAATAGCAAGCTCATGGACAAAGGTATGACAAATTCCAAGTCCAATGTCATTATTGTAAGAAATATGGGCACTATGCCAATGAATGTAGGAAAAAACAAAATGACATGAATAGTAGGCAGAATGCTAATTTTGCAAATGAAGAAAATAAGAATCCAAAGAATGCACTGTTAACATGTAACATTGCACAAGACAAACAAGAAGATTTTTGGTTCTTAGACTCAGGTTGTAGTAATCACATGACTGGCAATATTGAGATGTTTGCCAATCTAGATGAAGATGTGAAATCTGAGGTAATAACGGGAACTAATAGTAAGATATCTGTCAAGGGTAAGGGTAGAGTCAGTATCCGAGCAAGAAATGGAGAACAAATGATTGTGCCAGAGGTATACTATGTACCTGGTCTGAAATGTAATCTTTTGAGCATTGAACAACTCATTGACAAAGGTTACAATGTGTTCTTCAAAGATGATACGTGTACAATCAAAGATATACCTCCAAGTAAGAAGATCATTGCACAGGTGCAGATGACCAGCAATAGAATGTTTCCTCTCAAACTCAGGGCAGATTTGAAGGAAGGAAGAACTATTGCAGTTGTAACACAAGAAGTCTTTCAGGAACAAGTGAAAGATGAGAATTGGTTGTGGCACTTGAGATTTGGACATCTCAATTTTGGAGGCTTGAATTTGTTGCACAGAAAGGGAATGGTAAAAGGATTTCCATTGATTGAAAAACTGGACAACCTTTGTTAAGGTTGCATCTTGGGCAAGCAACACAAAGAAAGTTTTCCAACAGGAAAGAGTATAAGGGCAAAAGAACCCTTGGAAATTGTTCACTCTGATGTGTGTGGACCGATGCAAACACCATAATTTGCTGGAAATAAATATGTTTTAAATTTCATTGATGATTACACCAGAAAGACATGGGTGTATATGATGAAACAGAAGAGTGAAGTGTTCGAGAAATTCTGCCACTTCAAAACTCTTGTTGAGAAGCAGTGTGGGCATTATATGAAAGTGCCCAAAACAGATAGAGGAGGAGAATACATCTCCCAAGAATTTCTACGTTTTTGCAAAGACAATGGCATACAAAAGCAGTTCACCACAAGGTATACACCTTAGAAAAACGATGTTGTCGAAAGAAAGAATAGGACCATCCTTGACATGGTTAGAAGTATGCTGAAGGCAAAACACTTGCCGCATGAGTATTGGGCAGAAGCTGTCACTTGCGTAGTTTACATCTTGAATAGATGCCCAAATAAAGTTGTCATGAACAAAATACCAAAAGAAGCATCGAGTGGTCAAAAGCAAACTGTCACTCACATGACAGTATTCGGTTGTGTAGCTTATGCACATGTACATGATCAGATAAGGAAAAATCTTGATAGTATGGGGGAGAAGTGTGTCTTTATTGGCTATTGTGATGAGTCAGAATCATACAAACTCTATAATCCATCCACTAAGAAATTGATAGTAAGCAGAGATGTGCAGTTCATCGAAGATGAAGCTTGGGATGGAAGCTTAGAAAAAACAGTAAATGTGAAGACAATTGTGTCTCATGAAGAAGAAGAGGAAGGGACAGCAGCAAATAATCCTTCCTCGGTGGCTCCTCCTCCACCACAACAAGTTCAACAAACCACACCACAAATTGGAATTTGAACAGCCTTAAGAAGTCAACGAAGTGCTTCTTCAAGCACACCACAGGGATCAGAAATAACCTCAAGTTCGGATGGAACTCCAAGCACACCAAGAAGACCAAGATTCAGAAATCTGAATGAGATTTATGAACAAAGAGAGGTAAGTAACAATATCGGTCCGAATTCATTATTCGTTTTGTATTGTCATGTCGATGACCCAATTCATTTTGAAGATGTTGTAAATGAAAATAAATGGATTGAAGCAATGAATGAAGAAATTGGTGCAATTGAAAAGAGTAAAACATGGGAGTTAGTGGACCTTCCTGAAGGGAAAGATGCCATTGGAGTTAAGTGGGTTTATAAGACCAAAAGCAATGCTGAAGGAAAGATTGGCAGGCACAAAGAAAGACTTGTTGTGAAAGGCTACAAGCAGCAACAAGGCAAATACTAGATGAAACCTTTGCACCAGTAGCAAGGATGGAAATAGTAAAAACAGTGTTGTCTATTGCAGCACAACAAAAATGGAAGATTTATCAGATGGATGTTAAATCTGCATTCCTAAATGGAGTTTTAAAAGAAGAGGTTTATGTTGAACAACCTCAAGATTATGAAGTTGATGGCCAAGAGCATAAAGTTTGCAAACTGAAGAAGGCTCTTTATGAGCTGAAGCAAGCTCCAAGAGCATGGTACAGTAGAATAGATGCTTATCTGATTTGAGAATGGGTTTGATAAGTGTGATGGTGAACCCACACTCTACATAAAGGAGAATGATGGTAAGATTATTATTGTTGTTTTATATGTAGATGATTTGATTTTTACAAGCAATGATGCTTCTCTCATTGCTTGATTTTAAAGCAGTCATGAAAAATGAATTTGAAATGACTGACTTGGGCTTCTTAAGATATTTTCTTGGAATTGAAGTAGACCAAATTGAAAATGGTGTTTTCATTTCTCAAGATAAATATGTAGAAGCAGTGTTGAAGAGATTTAACATGCAGAATAGCAAGGCAGCTGTAACTCCAACTGTAGTGGGGTTGAAATTGACCAAAGAAGACAGCAGCAACGATTTTGATCCAAAACGGTACAAGAGCATAGTTGGCAGCCTTATGTACTTGACTGCAGCTAGGCTAGACATTATGCACGCTGTGAGTTTAATCTCCAGATTTATGGAAAGACCGAAAGAGACTCATTGGCAGGCAGCCAAGAGGACTCTAAGGTATGTGAATGGAATGAAGGGGTTTGGTATTTTATACTCCTTTTTTGAAAGTTTCATGTTGATAGGTTACACTGACAGTGATTGGGCTAGAAGTGTTGATGATAGGAAAAGCACATCAGGATATGTGTTTCATATGGGATCGGGAGCCATCTCATAGGCGTCCAAGAAGCAACCAATTGTGTCTTTGTCAATAACAGAGGCAGAGTATGTGGCAGCAACAGTAGCAGCATGCCAAACAGTGTGGCTGAGAAGAGTTCTCAGAGATTTGTGTCATGAACAAGAAAATGGCACAACCATTTACTCTGACAATAGCTCAGCAATAGCATTGTTTAAAAACTCTGTTTTTCATAAAAGAACAAAGCACATAGATACCAAATTTCACTTCATACGTGAATTGATTAACAATGGTGAGATTGTTTTGCAGCACTGTAGAACAGATGATCAACTAGCTGATATCTTGAAAAAACCATTAGCAAAGAAAAGTTTTGATCATTTCAGGAAATGCCTGGGTATGCAACAGTTGAAATTAAGGGCGAGAGTTGGAATTTAATTCCAACTGCAACACAATAACAACTGGACAGAAATCTGATCTTCTGTTTATATTTCAGGTTGTTCGATGCCACAAAGTCACTCTTGATATTTTGCACATTAATGTGCATTAAATTCTCAGAATTGAATTCCCCTGCAACCGCCGACTTGTTTTCTTGAGAAAGGCATCACCGCTTGCTGCATTCAATACGCAGATAAGCGTTAGAAGATATTTTGATTATTTTACTGTTCAAACTCAGATATGTTTTTTCCTATAAATGTAATGAACAACAGTTCTGTTTTTTAAGAGAATGAACAACAGTTCTGTTTTTAAGAGAGAAGATTAGAAGAATAATAGAGAGTCTCTTCTGTAAACGCACAGTAGTGCTGAACCTGCAATTTTCTGAGATAGTGAAAATTGGTTTCATGAACTGAAGTGTTCCTATTGTTATCCCTCTGTCAAGAGGAAGACGAATTTGTATCAGCTCGTTTACTGTTTATGAATACAAGTTAATTTTGCGTTGCTGTTACACCAAGCGTCAAAACATGTTGTTGTTACACCGTAAGTCAAAAAGTGACTTGACGTCAAAAACACGTTGTTGTTACACCGTAAGTCAAAAAGTGACTTGACGTCAAAAATTACGTTGCTGCAACACCAAGATCATCAACTAACGAAATTACGTTGCTGCAACACCAAGAACAGCAACTGACAAAACTGCGTTGCTATTACACCAGTTTCGCGTTGCTATAACACCCTATTCTGCAAACGTTTTTTTTTATTATTTCCGCTATGTAATTATTAGTTTTGTTTTGAACTATCAGAAATTCTAACAGTGTTGCTGCAACATCAAACTACTTTGCTGGAACACCGTTTCCACCAAGCGATTTTCTGTTTTTCTGAGTTAAAAACAGAGTGTAAAAACAGAGCGTTTTTTTGTCTGTCTATTATGGAATTTACAGAAAATTCCAACATGTCCTACCCATTAGCTTCATGTTCTAAGATAAGGAATAACTTACAAGGTAAATAGTGGTGATTTGAATGTGAAATCTGTTTAAATTTTAGTGGGTTACTAGTTCTAGTCAATTTAATTAAAAAAAATCAATGAGTGTTTATACAACACTAAGCTATATCAACGTACTCAAACTGAATTATATATATATACACTAAAACTGAATTTTATATATATATATATCTGCTTTCATGAAATTTCAACCAAAATTCTAATGGAAACGAATTGATATTACATTAGAAGTATGGAAAAATGAATTATCCGGTGATCAAATAATTACAACCATGTAATGATATAGTCTGTACTTCATCTAGGTTCCCTTATCTTCAAAAAGGGATGCAACAAACATAATACTACGATGCTAAAAGCCTTGTTTGCCTTGTTCAAACAGGGGTATCTTATATCATTGGTATAAAGGGAAATCTTTACATAGAGTTTACAGTTAATTTCTTAGTTGAGGGTGGTGTTTAGAATTACATGGATCGGGGGAGTTGTGAAGATCCCATCCAGAAATAATTTGGCTATATTTTCGTCAGCATCGTACATCAAATGAACACCATCCCATTTAAAACGTTATTCAGTATATGTGCATGGAACTGCTCGTCCTACCCCGCACCGCATTCTCAGATTGAAATTATATCGACCACCCACTCCATAACACATTCATAAAACTATGAATTCAAAGGTAAACCTTTCCCCTTTATTGCGTTTAAATATATAAATTTACATATTTGATTCCACATAAATCCAGTTATCATAGATTCAAATGTATATAAATTCTCAATTATAATAAATGATAGATAAGCTCCCAAATTAAGAAAATTATTAGACTCGTAAGAATAATTATTTCATTGTATGCCATCTTCCACCATCGCCACCTCATCGCACACTGCCATAGCTCTTCAAACTCCAAACAATTACCACAGCCTCAACACAGATTGGAAAGGCCAACACTGATTCGAATGGGACTGCCATAGCTCTTCAAAATCCAAACAATCACCACCGCCTAAACACACCACCTCAGCTCCTCAGATTGGAAAAGCCAACACTGATTCGAACGTGAAGGGGTAGCACCGCCTAGAAAATTGATTGTTTAATTGATGTAAAGAACATTTTTTGATAAATAGTAAGGATCAACCAGAGGGGGAGATCATGCACTCTCATCTTTCTTGTTTGTGTGTAAGTGAGTTGTTGTAGCTATGGTTTACTGTGTTCTTGGTATGTTCTGTATCTTTCATCTGGTTGTTAGAGCGTCGATACAAGCTACCATTTCCATCATGAAAGATTGAGTGGAGAGCTATAAGATTGTTGAAGGGCGCCATAAATCCCTTGCTCTGTCACTGTTCCTTCATGAAACTGAACACGTTTCGTTTCCCTTTTGTCGTCTCTTCAATCGTTGACGTTGTGGTTGACTAAATCGTCTACTAAATATGAAACAAAGAGTTTGGGACTCTCTGTAGCTTTATTAGCAGTATTTGTGAGACGGTCTTTGGTATCATTGGAGAACCGATCAAAATTATCAATGTATCCATTGTAGCATATATAATTATACAGGTTATTGTAACTATTATCGCTCTAAAAATTAGAACTATATGTATCCTGAAGTATTTTAGCAATCCTAGAGAAGATTTTTTCATTGTTGTTGCCCGTGATTTTGCAGACGGAAGAACCTAAATCTCAGCCTTCTTCACCGCATAGAGTCCGTCATGGGATTCCACCAAGAAATCCAGTTTGGCTCGCACATAGTATCAAGCGAGGCGGTTCCAACCTTAGTACTTCATACATATTCTACTGAAACAACGCCATGTCTGCCAAAGCCTTGTCGTTGATGCCATTGCGGTGAGGGCATCTTCGAGTACTGCTAGTAGCACCGAACCATCACCAAAATGTGTGTAGATCACTATGAGATTTGTCTAACACTGCAAGATTCATAACCAAGCTTTTGAAATTAATTTGTTGTTAGATAAGGTATGAGGAAATTTTATGTTGGTAATTAGAGTACAACTCTGTCAAATTGGAGTTTCTGTGCAATTATGCTGGTGTTTTTTTCACGATAATAAAAGAGAAAAAGAAAAAACAAAGTTTTATTAAATCAATATCCTCCGAGTCTATGCATTAGAAGGAGTTGAATTTAACATTTTGATATAGTCGTTGGAATGAAACGAGTAGTGCTGGCCCATTATTCTTAAGACTGTCTAGAAATTCTTTCGGACACACATTTCACATTTCTGAATTCTGATTTATCAGAAAGAGGTGGAACATTAGCCCTAGTAGTGGCTACCATTTCTTTTTCTTTTGTCCAATTATTCCGTACTATTTCATATTGACTTGTCATTGCTAGCGAATAAGTCTAAATTGCTATATATAGCCATATTGGGAAATTACTCTTACATTACATCTTAAGAATTATTCAATCATTTGTGAGAGATGGAGACAACCACAAATATTACTTAGTCATATGTTCCTATTCTAAAGCAGAAAAATTATGATTCTCCATTTATTTGAAATTATGATTCCCAGTTTATTTGAATGAGAACATTGTTGCATTCTCATGATCTTTGGGGATTTGTTACTCATAAGTATCGAGAGCCTACTAATCAAGTAGCAGAGATGACTCTTAGAAATGTTGAACCAATGTTGTTGAGAGGGAACAAAAAGAATGACAATAATACTTTTGGCCTTATTCAACAAGGCTTAGATGACGTGATACTTTCAAATGTCTTAAGTGGAGAATCTTTGAAGAAGACATGGGACACTCTTGAATCATGTTATTAGGGTGTATCAAAAGTGAAAAATGTTAGGTTGCAGAATTTAAGAAGAGATTTTGAGAAGCTAAAAATGAAAGGAAGTGAAATTGTGGGTGCTTTTATGACTCAAGTCATGAGTGTTGTTAATCAATTGAGGTAGTATGGAGAATACCTCTCAAACAAGAGATTGATTGAGAAAGTCCTTCGAAGTTTTCCAAAGAAAATTGTATGGGTTGTTGTATCCATGGAAGAGTTCAAGGACATAAGTCAAATGCAAATTCAAGAGTTGGCTCATTTGTTGATTGCACATGAATCCAAGAGGTCTAGTTAAGATGACAGCATGTTGGAGATTGCCTTCAAAAATCAGCTGCAATTTCATAGAGGAAGATCGAGTAATAAAGGAAGAGGCAACATAGTATCTAATGAAAGAGATGTGTGAGATAATTATGATCATGAATAGAAAACTCAACACCACCCTTCAAATTGAAGTGGTGGTAACAATAGAACCTAACATCAAGGAAATAAAATGTATGATATGTATAAAGTTCAATATTATTATTGCAAAATATATGTCCATCATGTTACTAAGTGTTTGAAGAGGCAGGTAGATGTTGTTAACCAGTCTGCACACATATAAGAAGAATTTGTACATAATCACAAGCCAATGTTTATGATTTGTAATGTGACTCAAGAATGTTCTGATAACATTTTGTTTTTCGATAGTTGTTGCAACAATCACATTATGGGAAACAAAGATTTTTTTTCCACTCTATAAATAAGTATTCAATCTAAAGTCAAATGCATAATGATAATAAGGTATGCATTAAGGTTAAAGGAGTGATTGGTGTTTATACTAGAAATGGGGAGAGAAGAACAATTGATGATGTGTATTATGTGCCTATCTTAAAATGCAATTTATTAGCCATTGGACAACTCATAGAGAGAAGGTATAAAGTGTTCTTCAAGAATAATGTGTGTACTATCATTGACCAATATCCAATAAAATAGCTGATAGAAAGAGTAGAACTAACAAAGAATAGGATGTTTCCGTTTACCATGAGAAATGAATTGTCTCCCTCCTTGAATGCGTATAAAACTAATAATTTCAATGAATCATGGTTATGGCATTTAAGATATCTTCATTTATATTTTCGTGGTCTAGATTTGTTGTAGAAGAAACTTATGGTGAAAGGGTTACCTAATATTCAATTGCCAAAGATCTCGTGTAAAAGTTGTATATGTGAAAAGCATCATAGACATAAATTTGTCTATGGAGTTTCGGATAGGGTAAAATCTCCATTGGAGATTGTTCACACAGATTTATGTGGACCGATGCAAACACCTTCTTTCGCTGGTGATGTTTACTTTTTAACATTTATTGTTGAAAGAAGTTGAAAAACATGGGTCTATCTTATGAAATAGAAATCTAAATGATTTTCTATATTTAAAATATTTAAAGCTATGGTTCAAAAGGAAAGTGGAAATCATATTAAAATTTTGAGATCAGATAGAGGTGGTGAATATATTGTAACATATTTCAGTGAGTTTTGTCAATCACATGGAATCAAGAGGCAATTTACTACATGTTATACTCCACGACAAAATGGAATAGCCAAAAGGAAAAATCGAATTATTATGAATATGGCTCGAAGCATCTTGAAGGAAAGCATCTACCAAATGAATATTGGGGAGAATAGACAACTTGTGTTGTTTATATTATTAACATAACTACAACTAAGTGCATGAAGGATCGAGTTCCCAAAGATTCCCAGAGTGGTAAGAGTTGTCATATATCTCATTTAAGAATTTTTGGATGTGTTCCTTATGCACATGTGCCTAAATAATTAAGAAAGATGTTAGATGATAGAACTTAGAAATGTATCTTTATTGGATATAGTGAGGAGTCTAAAGCATATAGACTTTATAATCCCATCAATAAGAAATATATTATCAATAGAGATGTTGAATTCAAGGAGGAAGAAGCTTGGGATGGAAGTATAGATAAATTTGTTTTGAGAGGCAATTGTATTATTTCATGGAGATGATAATGAAGATGAGCAAGAAGTACAAGGTGTATAGTCGATTCCATATCTACCTTATATTCAAGAAGTGACATATAAGATTGCTAAAATCCTGAGAAAGAAAAACATAATCATGCAATTCTCAGCCCTTGGAACTATTAGACAAAGTATGAGGTTTGTCAAAGATAATACTAATAGAAATCAACTCAAGGGAGTCTATAAAATATATTGTTCATGTGGAAAAAGTTACATTTGTGAAACATGTTACTCCTTGCAGACAAGACTCAAGGAACATGGAGCTAATACTAGGAATGAATGGTCTCGAAATTTGGCCCTTGCAAAGCATTCCTCAAAAACCAAGTAGCATGTCTACTTGGAAAACGCCTCAATTGTCGCAAGGGAAGAAAAACATCATAAGAGAAAGATTAGAGAAGCTTTTGAGATTATCAAACATCCACATAATCTCAATAGGGACAATGGCATTGAGATTAGTGGAAGTTGGCTTCCCTTAATCAGAGAAATTAATATCACCAATACATCTCAGATATAGCGCTCAGTGGGTAGATATCTCCATCTCGTATTCTAGCAGTTAGTAGTTAGTAACGTTACTTCATTGTTACTCTCAATAATAATTTTCAATGCTATTCAGTATGAATTATAACATTTACAATAATAATTATGGTAATAATATTACTATTATCATTTATTTATTTTGAAATGTTATTACTAATTATTTAATTAGACCTATTAATAAATCTATTAGTTAACTAAACTATTTATTAGACAATTAAACACTTAAGTAGTAATTATTTTAGGACTTTGATTATTAATTATTAACTCATTCAATATTAATTATTGGTTATTATTAATAATTAATAATTTACTTTAATTTTAGATGTATTATTATTAATATTAACATATATTGTATTTATTTTCTATTCATACAATATACTAATAATTACCTTTTAGTGTCAATAATATATTAATTTATTTTTTTATATATTCATATACGATTATTAATTGATATTATTTAATATTTAATATTAAATTATTTCGATAATCAAAACTATTACTATTAATATTATTTATTTTTTATTGAATGGTCTAGTATTTATTAACTATTATTTTAAGATCTATTAACTAATCTTTACACCATTAATAATATTAAACATTTAGTAGTAATTTTCATTTATTTATTATTATACATTAATAATTGGATTAAATAATAGTTTTTAGAACTTTAAATTATTTTAAAAATAAGGATCCATAATAAATAAAAATGATTAAAACACAGCGACATCCATCTCATTTAGCTCTATTCCCCTCAAAACTATTTAAAACCCTCATTCAAGCTCTTCTACCATCAACATTCAAGAAGTCCTGATGATGGATCCCTGTTGAGAATTGAAACGTTGACGGAAAATGGTTTTTATTGTGGGTTTTCTAGTTACTAAGTTAGAAGATATAAACCACATATGTCTTAAATCTAGATCCATATACACCTGTTGCAAGCACTTCACCAAGCTAATCACCAAGTGTTAGTCCATTACAATTCAGAATATCGAGAAATCAAGAATATCTCAAACCATCAGGTTATGGTGGACAAAAAATAATAGGGTCAGAGGAAAGTAATGAATCTAATCCTATAATAGCTACATTAAAGAATAGAATCAAAGGTTAGAAGACTAGAAGTTTAAAGGAATTGTATGAGCAGAATGATGAAATAGATCAAGTTTCAAATTTTGCATTACTTGCATATGATCCAATAAATTTTGATGAAGTTGTGAAAGAAAAAATTTGGATAAAAGCAATGGATGAAGGAATTTGTGTTAGGAAGAAAAAATTCTTGGGAACTTGTAGATTTGCTGGAAGGTAAAAATATTATAGGTGTTAAATGGATTTACAAAGCTAAAGTGAATGTTGAAGGTGGAATTGAAAAGCATAAAGCAAGACTTGTAGCTCACGGGTTCAGTCAACAACTTGGTATTGATGATAATAATACTTTTGCACCTCTAACTGAACTTGACACAGTATGAATGGTATTAGCTATTGCTGAAAAAAATAAATGGAAAATATACTAGATGGATGTTAAGTCTGCATTTTTAAATGGTTTTTTGGAAGCAAACATTTACGTGAAACAACCTGGTGGATATGAAATTGATGGTAAAAAAGATAAATTTTATAAATTAAAGAAAGCATTATATGGATTAAAACAAGCACCTCGAGTATGGTATAGTAAAATTGATGAATATGTTAATCACAATGGATTGATGAGGAATCCAAGTGAACTGACTTTCCATAATAAATTAAATGAGGAAGGTAAAATTTTGATTATGTTCCTGTATTTGGATGATTTGATTTTCACTAGAGATCTCTCAATAGATTATTTTAACACAAGTATGAAAACAAAATTTGATATGACCCATTTAGGCCTAACAAAATATTTTCTTGGTATTGAAGTAACTCAATATGAAGATGGTATTTTAATTTGTCAATCTAAGTATGCAAAGGATATATTGAAAATGTTCATGATGGAAAATCGCAAGCGAGTTGTAAACCATATTACAATTGGTATAAAACTCAATAAGGATGATTAAGGTTCACATATTGATCCAACATTGTTTAAGAAATTGGATGGAAGTCTTATGTATTTGACTACAACAAGGCCCTATATAATGTTTGTTGTAAGTTTAATTTCCATATTCATGGAGTCACCGAAGAGTGTACCCATTAACAAGTTGGAAAAAGGGTTTTAAGATATGTTGCTTGAACAATAAATAATGGTATCATGTATACATCCGATTCACATTTTAAACTAACAGGATATGCATATAGTGATTCTGTAGGTAATATTGATGACAGGAAGAGCACATCTTGGTATGTGTTCAATTTTGGTTCAGCTGCGGTTTCATGGGCATCAATGAAGCAATCCAGTGTGACTCTGTCATTAATTGAGGTAGATTATGTTGCACCCACAACAACATGTCAAACTCTAAGGATGAGAAGAATTTTGAAAGGGTTGTTGCATGAATAGAAAGAACTAACTCAGATTTTCTGTGGCAACAAATCTTCTATTACATTATCAAGAAACCATGTTTTCCATAAGAAGAGTAAACATATTGATACAAGGTATCACTTCATTTGAGAATTAGTAAGAAATAATGAAAAATTTATGGAGTCATGCAAATCAGAACACCAGTTTGCAGACATATTTACAAAACTTTTAGGAAAAGTATTGTTTGAATCCCAGATGGAAATTGTGAGAGTATGCCAGATGTAACGAAATTTTAATGTAATAGAAAACTTTTTGTTCTTTTATTTTTGGTGAAATAATTAAAGGGGAGAATGTAAGAATAATAATTTCATTGTATGTCATCTTCCGTGGACATTGCCATAGCTCTTCAAACTCCAAATAGTCATCACTGCCTGATCACACTACACCTCATCTCCTCATATTGGAAAGACAAACACCAATTCAAATGTTGAGGGGTGGCACCACCTAGAAAATTGATTGTTTAGTTGATGTAGCCGACTTCATTTTTACTATAAATAGAAAGGGTAAGCGACGGGTGGAAATATTCCACTCCAGACTTTCTTTTTTGTGTGTAATTAAGCACTTGTAGCTGCGATTTACTATTTTCTTGGTCTGTTCTGTATCTTCCAAGACTTTTAATTATTTGCTAAGATATATAGAGGGGGTTGGTTATATTTTTATTATTTTTTGGAAAATATTTTAATAATGTTTTTGTTTT
>APFE030727103.1:355110-368328 GCA_000404065.3 Pinus taeda | reverse complement strand
TCAAGTCTTGTCACTTCTCACAAGTCCCGGAATGCGTCCTCCAAGGTGCAGGAGAGGGGTAACAGGGACGGTGACAAATGGTGACAAATTACTGTGTAACAAGGTGAAAGGAATGATGATGTGGTAGTGGGGACCAACGGTCCAAAAATAGAAATTCGTACCTCGGCTGCCAGCACACCACCTCACTCAACTCGACCATAAGAGGAAATAAACGTTGATCCCCACGCACTCATGCATTCATCTTCTCGAGGCTCACTCTAGCAAAGTCGCTCTCGTCCCCAAGCAACCTACAGGAGAGGAAAACTTCAATTTTTCCTACGCGGGACTTCCTACAGGATCACACAGGAATCCTACAAGATATAGTCAGGCAGTCTATAGGATTGGAAAAGAGCAATTTCATAGGGTGAAACACAGGGGTTGGCTACAACAAGCACTATGAGGAGTTTGGCTCTACATTTCCTTCCATTTTTCCAAGTAAAAAGAACAGAAAAATCTCCTAGTTTGATGAAATTGATAATTGTATAAGGGAATTGTATCCACAGAAATTTCAGTCCCATTTCCTTCATTAAAATTTTGTATCTCTGCTCCTCAAATTCATGAGACAAAATGACAGGGGGGTTTAATAAAAGGGAGCCCATTAACACTATAAGGATTCACCAACACCCTCCTATGCTAGAAATATTCACAAGGCATAATTGGATGGGGTACTTTGAGAAATTGAGGGGGTATGATGATGTAGTAGCCAGAGATTTTTCTCTCTCCCTCATTCCACTGACCAGGACACATGCCACTGTTGTGGTGAGAGGCCTCTCCATAGAGCTCACCCCTGAACTCATAAGAAGAATTAACACACTTCCCTTAGGAGTTCATTGGAGAAAGGAAGATAAGGGGAATAGAAAAACTGCAAAAAAATAAATTCTTTTTGGAGGGAGAGGAGCCCATTAAAGACAAAAATGGAGTGAGGAGAGCAAGCCTACCATACCCCTGGAATGAGGTAAGCTACCATTTTTGGAGCTCCAGACTTGTGGAAGACATTGCTATGTAATTTTCTGTTTTGATAATGAGAATGAGATTTTTCATGATCCAGTACTGAGTTAACTTAGAGGGTTGAAGCTCTTGGGTCAGGGCCCAACCCTAGCAACAAAGGCTCCTCTTCTTTTATTTGTATGCTTATATTAGCTTCATATATTCATGGTTAAATTTTCCTTAGAAGTATTTCATTGCAAGTAGTGTAGATTTGATTAGTTTGTTTATTACTTTGCTTCCATTTGTGCTTTACTTCAGCAATAGGTTAGAAGGGATAAAAGGAACAACAAAAAATTGTCAATAGGTTTTTTGGCCTCACTTCCTCCTTCAGGGATCAAGATTTGAGGAAAGCACCCCTATGCAGCCCCAAAAAGACAGATTTCTACTTTCTCATAGAATTTAGAGTTTATTGTACTTGAACTAGCATTTGATCAGTTTTCAAGTGTAGGATTTAATTACCATTTGTTCCATTTTCAGCCTTATAGTAGATCTCATCAATTACTTCATCTTATTCTGCAAATTTTCCTCATGCATGAAGTAGACAGCTAACTCATTAAACTCTGTTTTTCTAGCTCATTGAAATTCTTCTTGTTTACATGATTTTTGGGCAAATATCATTGTTTGATGCAGTGCAGGTGTTTCAGAAGTAGAGAAATATTTCATACAAGAAACCTCCTTCCAACTTCATCCATCCATAATCATTCCTTGATTTCACTAAGACCTTCACCAATTTCATCATTTTACATGGAAACTTCTACAAGCATGTTGAGCAAATCCAACCATCTCCCTACCTATGAGCAAACACCTATAAGCCATAAGGAGTCTAATCCTAATCCAACTTGAGGACTTGACCATAAACCTCCCCATGAGAGTGCTAATGAATAGTTCCTTTCCAAGATCACCAACTTAGATCAAACCTTGGTTTCCCAAATCATAACTATTTTTTTTCTTATCCTACCCCTTGAATGTAGTGTGAATGTGACCTTACCCTATGTGGTTATGTCTAAAACACAAAAGGATTCCACTAATTCCCTTGGTGATAATATTGATCAATACTTCCAAACCCCTTTCACACTTAGACTTCAAGGAAAAATGTTGCCCATCTGTATGTTATAACTCCCTAAGTATGATGGGTCTGGGAAGTTAGTAACATTAAGCAGAGTGTACATATCCCTAGGGTTGAACAACCTCTCCCTACCTATGAACAAACACCTTTAAGCCATAAGGAGTATAATCCTAATCCAACTTGAGGACTTGACCAGAAATTTGCCCATGAGAGTGCTAATTAATAGTTCCTTTCCAACATGACCAACTTAGATCAAACCTTGGTTGCCCAAATCATAACTAATTTTTTTCTTATCCTACCCCTTGAATGTAGTGTGAATGTGACCTTACCCCATGTGGTTCTGCCTGAAACACAAAAGGATTCCACTAATTCCCTTGGTGATAAGATTGATCAATACTTCCAAACCCCTTTCACACTTAGACTTCAAGGAAAAATGTTGCCCATCAGTATGTTATAAATCCCTAAGTATGATGGGTCTAGGAAGTTGGTAACATTAAGTAGAGTGTCCATGTCTCTAGAGTTGAACAACCTCTCCCTACCTATGAACAAACACCTTGAATCCATAAGGAGTCTAATCCTAATCCAACTTGAGGACTTCACCAAAAATCTGCCCATGGGTGTGCTAATGAATAGTTCCTTTCCAAGATGACCAACTTAGATCAAACCTTGATTGCCCAAATCATAACTAATTTGTTCTTATCCTACCCCTTGAATGTAGTGTGAATGTGACCTTACCCTATTTGGTTTTGCCTGAAACACAAAAGGATTCCACTAATTCCCTTGGTGATAAGATTGAGCAATACTTCCAAACCCCTTTCACACTTAGACTTCAAGGAAAAATGTTGCCCATCTATATGTTATAACTCCCTAAGTATGATGGGTTTGATAATCCCAAAGAGCATATCTATGCCTTTGCTCTGATGATTAAGATTTATAGGAAGTACCTTGATGTGTTGGCTAAGTTATTTATTTCAAATTTGACTAAGTCCAAGTGGAGATTTTGTAATCTCTAGTGATTCCCATACTTGGTTTAAGAACAGAAAGCCTAACTCCATTGACTAGTTTAGAGACCTCATCCACTATGGCACTAAATATTATAGTCATCTTAATATCTGATAAGGTCAAACTGGGACCATATGAGGTCTTTAAATCCCTCTCACTTAATGAGTGGTGGGTTGATCTGAATGTGTAAACTTGAAGATTTTTAAACAATTTGCAAGTGTAAAATTATATGTGTTTTGGGTAGAGGATCAACATACTCAACACATAAACAAGTAAATTTAAACCAAATTTTACAGCCAAAAAAGACAATTAAGCATATCTCAAACACATAACACAAAGCATGAAAAATGAGTTCACTGCTCTCTTAGGCTACATCTCCTGGTCCAGCTTCCAATGCAGGGCCTCTTTCATTAAAAATGCTCAAAAGTGTGTTTACATGATTTACACTACTCAAATAGTAGAACTGATGTCTCCAATGGATCCAACACTATAAAAAACCACTAATTTGGTTATTTCTTCACCTCATTTGGCCAAAAACTGAGAAAGTTATGTCATTTTCCCAAATTTTGCAGCTAAGTATCCTCTAGTTCGGCCTCAACTTGGCTTGAGCACCACAATCGTGGAACCGACACACTAAACCTAACAAAATTCCTGCTTGGCAGGTGAATTTGTAGGACAATTAAGGGAGCCATTAAGCCCCCTGTCCAGGTGAATTCAACTTCTTGACAATGTCTTCTGAGATAAGATTTGCTTGTGAACCACTATCAAATAGTGTATCTATCTTGGTACGTTTTGGAATAACTCTAATATGGAAAAGCTCTTTTCTTGTTTTTTCATCTTGAGTTTCATTGAGACAATTTGAAGAACTAGTACATGGAATGTCCTTACCTTTCAAACCCATGGTTGTGATCTTTGTTTCATCTCCAGAATTTGAACCTAAATCATGTTGTGTAGTTGCAACTATCTTCTCCTTCTCCTCGTTCTTAGACTTTTCGGGTCTCATTTCTGGATGAAGTTTCCAACAATGATCTTCATCATGCCCCTCTTTGGAATAATGTTTACATGTGATCTTTTCTTTCTCCATCTTGATGGAAACATTCTTCTTCCCTTTTCCTTTGAACTTACCCTTTCCTTTTTCTCCAGACACAAAGGAACTCTCACTAGTTTCTTCATAAACATTTTTCCCTCTTGCCTCTAAATGAATTTCTTGAACAATTCTTGGATGATACAAATGACAAAAAGTCCTTTCTATATATAGGAGTCTAACAGGTCATAATATAATCAAAGCTGACATAACAATAATAATATAAGGCACAACAATAACAATAGTGGGCTTCTATGGGACACAATAATAACAATATGGGGACAATAGGGGCACGACAATAACAATAAGGGCTATAATGACAATAGTAATGGGGGAATCACTAGTATTATAGGGACTTAACATGCCCCTCTCCTTAAAAAAGGTGTTGTCCTCAACACTTGAGTAGTTCTGGATGCTTCTGTATAAAATTCTCACCCTCCCATGTGGAATCTTCAGCGGGTAAGTTCTTCCACTTGATGAGATACTTCGAAATTGATCTATTTCGTAGCTTTCGAGTTCTTGTTTCTATGACTGCTTCAGGTTCCAATATGATTTTTCCTTCCTCATCAAGTTCTGGAAATATTGTTTGAACTGGGAGTTTGTCACCTATAACCTTCTTTAAGAAAGAAACATGGAAAACTCGGTGCACTCGGGAAGTTGCAGGAAGCTGCAATTTGTATGCCGTAGTACCAATCTTTTGCAACACCTTGTACAAACCATAATACTTCGGTGATAATTTATTATCCTTCTTAGCTTGCTTGAGGAACATTTGTTTATATGGTTGTAGTCGTAGGAATACCTAGTCACCTACATCAAAACTTCTTTCACTGCGATGTTGTTTCAATCTATTCTGCGCCAAAGTGAGGTTATCCTTTAAGAGTTGGAGAACCTGTTGTTGATGCTCGATGTGATCTTTCACTGCTTGAACCTCAAAATTTTCTCTTAAATATGATGTGATGGACGGTGGATGATATTCATAAAGTGTCATAAATGGGGTCATTTTTGCTGAAGTATGGAAGGAAGTGTTATACATCCATTCAGCCAGAGGCAACCATTTGACCCATTATGTTTGTTTATTAGATACAAAGCAACGAATATATCCTTCCAAACATTTGTTTACTATCTCTTTTTTCCCATCACATTGAGGATGATAAGATGAGCTATGAGCTAACTTAGTACCAAGACAAGAAAATAATTTTGTCCAAAAGTTTCCAGTGAAAATGGGATCTCTGTCGCTTACAATAATCTTTGGGTTTCCATGTATCTTTTGAATTGTTTCCATAAATGCAATAGAAATTGTACTTTTTTTAAATGGATCTGATAATGCACAAAAGTGTGAATACTTGGTAAGTCTGTCAACTACAACCATGATGACACTCTTTCCTTCAGAGTTGGGTAAACCTGTGATAAAATACATTGAAACCTCCTCCCAACATTGGCTTGGAATGGATAAAGGTTTTAATAGACCTAGGGTCTTAATTGTTTCAACTTTATTTTGTTGGCAAACCAAACATTCCGCCACAAACTTTTGAATGTTCGATTTAAGGCCATCCCGAAAAAATTCCTTCTTAACCCTGTGGTAAGTTTTTAAAAATCCTGAGTGCCCTCCTAAGGGAGAGGTGTGCCATTCCATAAGAATATTTTGTTTGAGTTGGGAATTCTTACATAGGTATAAGCAATCTTTGTACCATAACGAATCATTTTTCCAGCTAAATGTAACAGATGTACTGGAATCTTGTTGCAGCTTTTGGACAAGTGCCCACACTTGTTCGTCATTCTTCCACTCATTCCTTGCTTTGTTTATCCAATATGGTTGGATAATATAAATGGCGCAAAGCAATGCTTCCACATCCTCATCCTTTCTTGAGAGTGCATCTGCCATAACATTTTGCTTCCCTTTTTTGTAGATGATTTCAAAGTCATAACCCAACATCTTTGTGACCCATTTTTGCTACTATTCTAAAGATAATCTTTGTTCTAAAAAGTATTTAAGACTATCATGATCCATTTTTACCTTGAAGTGTCTTCCCATTAGGTAGGGTCACCATTTCTTAAGTGCATGTAGTATTGCCAACACTTCCTTCTCATAAATAGCTTTGTGTAAATACTTTCCTTTGATTGGATGACTTTCGAAAACAATGGGTCTTTCTTCTTGCATTAAAACAACACTAATTCCATTTCTTGAGGCATCACATTCCACAATAAAGTTTTGTGTGAAGTCCGACATAGCTAAGGCCGGTGCTTGGCACATGTTGATGGTGCTAGACCCGCCGCCATGTCAGGGGATCTCCCTGTTAAGAAGTCCCAACTACACCTCAGATTGTTTGGTGTAAGAGTCCCATCAGTGGGTCGTACAGTATCGCCTTGATTGCAGTTTTGCATAGAGGCAAGTAGATGTCCCAGTTGGTAGCAAGGGTGTGATATATGCAGCAAGTCAAGGAAGGTGCATGAGCAGTTCTAACACACAGAGGGTGAGGTCGGTGCACCCCTTCGAAACGTGCGAAAACACAGAGTTAAGAAGGAAACACACGAGCAAAGATGCATCACAACATGGAAGGCAAGTAAGCTAGCAACCCAAAGTGATGGTTAAACAACACATTTTAGTGAGATTCATACATACATATACAGAAAATAGCTACACATGCATGCATAAGAAAACAAATACATATATCATTTAGAGTAAACAAGATAGCCAAAATACAATACAACATATGCATGAAACGCGCTGGCTTTGTTATATTAAGAAGTGAAAGTTCCAGTTATACAATACAACCAAGACCAACCACTAGTTCTGACAGTGAAACGTTACAGTCATTATCGCATGCTCCTCCAAAGAGATATACTAGCTCTTCACAGTGGAGAAGTTAAGGCTCGTTACAATACTCTCCAAGATTTCTCTAAGATACTCCTATCGGAAGATTGGCTGACCAAAAGCCTCTACAATGAGTTATGAGGTACTATATATAGCAAAGGGTGGGGTGACCCTTGACATTCCCCTTTGTGATTGTTCACCTACCCTCATGACTCTTCAACTACTCTATGACAGTTACATTCAACTATCGACACTTGAACTTCCACCTGACAAGATGTTACATACAATCTCCACATGTACCCATGTGAGACAAAATAGGCTTGAGCAAGCCATGCAAGACATCACTAACACTCAGGTGGTTGTGGTGATACCAACTCTTTGACATCCTTTGCGATGATCAATGGTGGTGAACTGATGCCAAGCTTGGTTGTTCGTGATGGTGTTCGTGCGTTTCAATGGTGACATCCTGCTGAATGGGAACTCTTGCCTTCATTGTATCCGAGTACACTAATATGGCTCCTCCATCCAACTTGTCTAATAATATGCACATCATTGTCTTGAGTGCAACTGGACTAGCAACACACTAATGTATGGTGTTTGTGCTAATCTCTGAGTGTGTATTGGTGACCATGCACATCAACTTGTCAAAATACATGTTCAGCTCCAGTCGGACTTGCTTCTTCTCTTCGCCTCGGTGAGTGTGCCAAATGGGTGGGATTGCATGCATGCGCACAATGATATCCATGCTCCTGAATACCCTTGCATGTGATCGACAACACTGCTCACCGTGTCTGCTCCATGCTAGTTGTTGAATGGATCTATAACTTGTACAGGCGCAGTTTCATCAGTCTGTGCATGTTGCACCTCCTATAGTACCTATTCTTGTTGCAACTCATTCTCTCATTTGTGCAGCTCCTGTTCTTCCTTGAGTTGTCGCTTCGGCACGTGCAACTCCTTCTATGTTTCTCTATTTGCCTTCACGCGATCTACATGTCATGCCATCATCTCATAGCCTCAATCTCCAAAGCTACTTTCGTCATGAGTGGATCTGCTTCGAACTTGCAGCTTTGCTTTGCCTTTATGTTGTCAACAACCTTCCTCTTGCATTCATCACGTGCAGGTGTGCTACCTTTTGTTGTTGCTGATGGTGATACTCAATGTGATGTCATTGCCATTAATCTTGATATTCTTTTCCATGAACAACTTGATGTCTTCGTGTATAGGCAAGTTCATAGACACTTGATCGACTGCATCCCCAGTTGTGCTCTTAACGATGTCTTTGAATCTACTCTCCTTGAAGCCATTGTAATTGTGCTCCTGGGAGTCAGACAACACTTGTGATACTTGGAGACATAGAAACACTCATGGCAAGCAAACTATCAATTGAAAACCAAAACAAACTCAAGGACTGACATGCAACATACCTGTGTGACTGTCCGTGAAGATTGCACAATTTTCACCGGGAGGCTGGGAGACTGACTGCCAACACTATGGACAACACAGTTCGAGCTACCGGGAGGCTGACTGACTCCTGGAACTGCGCAATGGACAGTCCAGCCTAGCCTGTTGACCACTGAAATTGCGCAATGCGCAATTTCAGTCAATAATGACATGCAACCAGCAATCTGCATTGTGCAGTTTTCGAGGCCAACGAGACACTGCCTCCAAGAATTGCGCAATGCAAGCCTGGAGGTCAGTGTTGGGCCAGACTTGCACAATTTTTGTAGGGAATGAAGAGCCTTCACTTCCATAAATGTGTAATGCTAGTTGGGTAAGACAAGGTTCGGGCTAAGGCAGCCCAGATCCGCCAACGGGCGACTGAAAACATGAGAAGTCTGAATGCATGATGATATGGGTTCAAACAAGAGTGAATGATTATGCATTCAAATAGTAAGTGCAGGATTTAGAAAATGGGACGCATGCATCTGTGCGAAGCGGATCGCCGCAATGGCGACTGTTGGTGCAAAAACAATGTCATGCATGCGACAACAGTGAGATGCGAACGAAAACTGAAACGATGCTTCTAAAAGATAACATACATCAAAATGACAACAAATGCTCACTAAAATCAAGCAGACAACACTCACACAAGCGAAACACAAAAATTGACAGAAATGTCGCGTAAGACATGAAAAACGGGCTTACCCCGAAACAGCTGAGTTGAATGTGTCGACAATTCCTAGATACAATGTGGGATATCAGAGTTGCAAGGTTGATGTGAGGAATGAGCTCTGCAGTGTCTAGTTGATGAATTTTGATAAAATCAAGGTTGTGACGTGCATGCCACAAATCTAGGAAAAGTGACACTTGGCGGGAAGTTTCTGAAATGATCCTTGCATGTAACCTCTAGTTGCTAAAAATAGATCCCTGAATCAAGGGATACCTTTGCATGCTACCTTGGGAAAAGCAATCCGTGCATGCAAATCAATTTTGCTAGGTCCCAGAGGGAACTGGTCAACTTGAAGGCACATGCATCGATCTGCGAGGTTGGGATGAAAATATGCACAGTTTCTGGGCTGAGCAAAGATGGTTGTCCCAAAGGGATTGCACAATTTTCTTAAGAAAGCCTGTTTGACTGTATTACGCAATTTCTGAGCCTAGCAGGCTACCTAGCTGGATTTGCGCAATTTCTGCTAGCTTCCATGATGGTTTTCCTAGAGGGATTGCACAATTTCTGGGAGCAGCATGTGACTGCTGCCCATAATTGCGCAATTTTTGGGATGAGTAGTTGTCCTGAGATGAATTGCACAATTTTTTAGAGGAAGACTGTAAGGAAGAATTACGCAATTCGGGAGCCCAGCTGGGTGTCTAACTAGGTTTGCACAATTTGCAGAGGGAAGGCTGGTTCCCCTCCAAAATTGCGCAATTCCCAGAGGGAGATGCTCAACGAGCAAGTGACACCAAGTCCAAAAAACAACCTGTGAAGGAGGTGGAACAAACTTGTATACACAGGCTAACAAGACTCTATGAAATAGTTGAAGCTGATGTGCTTAATAGTGCAAGACATGTTGCTGAGGATGGCCTGTAGGGAGGCTCCAAAATGAAGCTAAGGAAAAATTTTGGAGGGTGGTTATAGCTGCTACAACACTTGGTGACACACTGGTAGAACTCCAGCTCTCTGAATGGACCTTGTTCGTGAAAAGCAAGTCTAACACCTCTGGAAGTATTGTTCAATTCTCTGTTCATCTTGGTTTCCACACTTGCTTGATTGTAAGGTGTAGCATCTACCAAGCCTTCGGTCGTTCGACACACATTCCAAGCCAAATCAACATAGTTGTTTCGATTGGGGATGAGGGGTATATTGGTGCACAAGTCATATGATTGTCAGAGTTTTAGATTCATCTGTGTTGTTGCTCCGTTGCCAGTAGGCCTGGACTGTACCCCGACGTAGTCACCCAGGAACACAAGCATCGCTCTGCTACCAGCGAACCTGGTCAGTACCCCGACGAAGTTACTTGCATCACCTCTCTGCGCAGGAAGCCTTTCTCTTCTTTTTCCTTGTTCATTTTCATATTTTCATTTTTTCATAACTGTGCATAACACTTATTCATTTCAGAGGTGGAAGAGGGACCCCAACTTATTGAGAGCAGAAGAGGTTGTTCCTTTAGAGAAGTAGCTTATATTTACCTCTGACATGTTTGTTAAGGTTTTCCCCCTCACCTTACTCTACTTGACTGAGCTGACAAGGATTAACCCAAAAACAACCGACTAGAGTAGGTGATACTAGTTCAAGCACAAGCGTTGTGTTTTCACCAAGCTTCACTTCAAAGAGTACGTATTTTCCATTGATGTATCATGGACTGAAGACAACAAGTTCTTACATAAGAGGTAGGACGACAGATAACCAAGTATTGATAGTTGTACAAGTCCTCTTATACTTTACCCAGGCTTGTTTCAAGAGTCGCACACGGTCCATGCGAAACTAACCTACAAACAAAAACAAGAAAACAAAACAAAATGAAAAGAAAGAAGCAGAAGCAAATGCATATGCAAAGTGAGTAAGCAAACAAGCAAGCAAGCAAACAAACACACAAATAAAGAAGAAAACATCCATGCAAGAAAACAACTCAAAGTAAAAACTACTCCCACTCCTAAGCTAACAGTGCATGGTTCGTCTCACGTGAAGTGATACTTCCAATGCAGCCATCAGCGCATTGGTCGACCCATGTTAGTGAAGGCATGGTTTGCGAACAACGCATCTGTGCAAACCAGCAAACATGAAAGATATATCGATGAAGACAAACACTCTCCGAGCTTACAAGCGTCCATAGAACAAAAATGAGTGAAAGTGCATGACATGCACTTTGTGGACTTGCCATGGTGTTGTGCTACACTGCGTGTAGATGTTGAGTGTATTCATTCTCTTGACTTTAACATGCAAGAAAATGTGAGAAAGGTGGACCACTTACGTTGTGCAATTGTGCTTGTTGTGTAAGATTCCTCCAATGCATGAGTGATGGGATTGTGTAGTTTGAGTGGAGGAAGTGAAATCTGGGTGTTTTATTGGTATTCAATGCAAAGCAAAGAGTGGTGAGGAGCCTTGCGTGTTTCAACAATTTCCTTATAGGAAGTGAAACCAACCTCAGGACAACGAGGACCTGACATAACCAACAATTTGGGCTGAAGTGCCTCGACGGTCTTGGGGGTTTTGACTTCGTCGACAGATAGATCATCGTAAACCAGTGTCTTAGATATATTAACAATGATTAAATCAACATCGTGATCAGATGAAGAAGTAGAGAGATCACGACAACCTAGATAAAAAAAATCAGGATGTTTGTCGGCATCCTCATGATTTGATGAATCGTGTAGAGGAGTAGATGAGAAGCAAGGATGTTCACCCTCTGTGTTTTCAGAAATGATAGATGATGAATTGGATGGATTTTTGGAGGAAGATGTCTCCTCTCCAGAATGTAATGATAGACAGACATCCAACGTGTCCTGTGAATGATCGGAAGTAGAAACATCTGGAAGTGAGTTTTCAGAGGGGAAACCAATAGTGGTAGAATCACAAGGGATGTCAAGATAGAGCAGGTGAGGCGTGTATGGAAGGGAGTCATCCTTCACCGCGAGTTATTCTTTAGATTCCCGCACACAGTCGTCATGAATGATGATGCAGGTTGGTTGCATAACACCAACTCTGTCAACAACTTGATCCTTGTTCACAACAAGTGTGGAGTCCGGAATGGAAGAGCACAAGATAGTACAATCTGAAGGATCAACAGAACGCGGGGACAGAGGTTGAGGGAACAAATCCACATGACAACCAACATGCTTGCAAGCCAAATATGCACAGATATCAAGAGCAGGTGGGGTGGGAGGATGTGACAGTTCAACAGATGTGTGTGCATGATCTCCCACATCACTCTGTAGTGGTGGAATTGTTTGATGAGGTGAAGGTGGACAGTCACTTGTGACAATAATTGTGGCTGCCTGTGATTGCGCAGCTCCATCACCTAAGTGTGTTGAGAGGGGTTCAGATGATTTCAAGAATTGAGGATTTTCGGATATGTGAGGAAGATACTCAAATCTTCCATCGAGAAATTCCAAAGCAATTTCATCTTCGGAAAATCGGTATGCAAGATTACAAAAGCGTGTGTGAAACTGTTCAATGGATTCATCGGGTGCTTTTCATAATTCCAAACTTTCTTTATTGAGTGCTTTACAGTTAAAGTGATTGAAAGCATGGTCTATCTCTGAGACCAAATGAGAAAGAGAATGAATAGATTTTTCAGGCAGCGGGGCACACCAGTGCATTGGGTGCCCTCGAAGTGTGTAGACGAACAACGCATAGGTCATGTATTCTTCAAAGATTCCATGTCTTTCACATGAGCCTACAACGCTGACTGTGTGCTTAACCAAGGCTATGTAGCCTCCACCATCGTATGTTTTATTTGACAAGTTATTCGAGAGCTTTTCCGAGATAATGAAGTCGTTTCCATAAGACATACACTCCGGAAGAGAAACTCTGTAGTTAGTCATGGTAGATATGCAGAGATTCAAAACAGATGTCAAGACTCAACTTGTCATCTGGCCCTCCTTCTAGTGCCAAAATGTTGACGGTGCTGGACCCACCATCATGTCAAAGGATCTCCCCAGTAACAAGTCCCAACTAGACCTCAGACCGTTTGGTATAGAAGTCCTAGCAATGGGTCGTGTGGTATCGCCTTGACCACAATTTCACATAGAGACAAGTAAGATGTCCCTGTTGGTAGCAAGGGTGTGACT
>APFE030727103.1:289419-326151 GCA_000404065.3 Pinus taeda | reverse complement strand
AAAATAAATTTGAAAATTATTTTAAAAAGGTGTAATTTGTCTTAGCCTCGAGGGTTAGTTCAACCAGTAAAATCCTGTTGTTAAAATACCTCGCCAATTAGAAAGTGAAAAATTCCCCTAGACACCATTGGGTTAAACTCAACTAGTAAACCACGGGACTTCATCTTTTTTTACTTCCTTAAAAATAAAATAAAATTATTTAACCCTATCAGGGCTCTGTAGATCCGGAGAGAAAAAGGACGAGTGAGAAAAAAATCTTTCCATCGCAGCATCATTTTTTGTGGGTTTTATCTGAAAGGTTATTTGGATAACATCTGTCCGTTATTCGTCTTAGATCATTGGAGTCTGGTCGAAGGCAGTATATATAGGTTTGGAGAATATATTGCCAATATTTTTTTCAGATAAAATTGAGAAAATAAGCAGAGGGCAGTAGTGGACAGTGGAGAGAGCAGCACAGAGGACAGGGACAGTGGGCAGAGCAGCAAGTTTTCAGTGGTCAGACCAACAAATATTGAAGGGTTCAGCATAAAACAGAGGTAACCTGCAACCCATTTTTTTAATGACAGGACCATACTTCGTTCGGAATCTCAGAAATTAAATGGTGAAAACCATGCTTCATGGACAGTGTTTTAGAGGAAAATATTCTTTCTTTTAAAATTAACCGGCAACTGTGAATGGGTCAGAAACCAAACCCACATGAGACCAAGATGCAATCAGTAACCGGAAATAAGGAGGTATTGTTGATTTTAACCTTGTCAAAGAATGAACCTACGTTCAAACCTTTTTGTAATGTAAAAGATGGGAAAGTTGCATGGCTAAGTTGAAGATCAATTTTGAAATTGCTGATGAGTCCTATAGTGTATTTAAATATTGTTCTCTATACGAGGAAATTGTGGAGGACATTAAAGTAGAAGAGTTAATAACCGAAATTATACTGGCGAATGATAAATTAGCGGTAGCTAGTGTTGATATAAAAGACTAATAGAATAAGACTCTTACTATTTTTATATAAACCCTTCAAAACCTATTTAAAATTAACCGGGAAAGTTGCAAGTAATGTAGGAAGAGTTGAACTTAGGCAAAGTGGAACACACGTTTGACAAAGCCTTTACAATCAAGAGGAACAAAAAGCAGAGTCCGAAGCAGAAGGAAGTAAATAATGAATAGAAAGTAACTCCGATTCAGATTCAAAAGGCTGTCTAAAATGTGGCCTGGCATAATTCCCGAGCCCAAATAATAAGATTCAAAAGAATAAATCTAACTTTGTTCGGGAGCAAGCAAAGAGTTAGTAAGAAAGAGATTACTTATTTGTTGCTGCCCAAATAAGTACAATGCTTCATATAATAGAGGTAATTTCTTTACAATGCTTCATGTAATGAGGGCTCAGGTTTCTTACATAGAATTTATGAGGTGAACAAACATTAATTTTCTGAATAGTTGTACAACCTTGCTAGAACATAACAATCCAGCTATCACACAGGGCCTTTCAAAACCCGAAACAAAGTATTCTTTGCCTTTTAACCTAAAGATTAATACCAATATGTATGAAAGATTGATTCCAAAATACCTCTTCATTACCTAAGGATTAAATGGTTAATAGAGGAAGAGTTTTGTTTTTGTTTTTGTTTGTTTGTTTTTTTCTTTTTGTTGGTCAAGTTGTCTGTGATCTTTTGGGCTTGAGATGTGGTTTGAGGAGCTGCGACCCAGGGGCATCTAAGCTGTCAAAGTCACCCGGGGATCGCACCCGGCCCAACGCTTAGCTGACTGGATTTTTAGCATGTCTCCTCCCCCTAGCACACGGCACAATCACCCCCATGAGGTTTGGTCCTGGGTCGCCTTGCTGACGAGGCCCATCCTCAACCGGTTGTGCTAGTGAGACTTGACATTGACTATTTTACTTTGTTTGCTAAGATTTTCTAATTATTTCTAGAACTTCTTGGTGATATTCTAGCCTCTGCTTTATTTGTTTTTGATGTTGTGAGAAATTTTGTTTTTGAAGAAGGAAGAGATTAAAAAGTTTAGGGCAGAAAATGCCTCAAAATCCTCGTAGAGGAGATGGAGAAAGCTTGATATGTATTTGTATCTAAGTTTTCCTACACACATTTTGAAGAAGTTGGTATGCATAATATGATTTGTATAAATGATATTTATATTTAATGAAATAGAATAGGACATGTGACTATGGTCTTATAACAAAGTATTTAAATTTCAGAGTGAGAAACCTTGGCGAGTTGGAGAGGCGCTGGTGGTTGCATTTCAATTCTTTCTTTGTGGAGCTATGTTAGTGCCCAAACTACAGTCTTGCTAAGATCTTTATGAGATGCTAAGGTGGCACCACACAGGATAAGTACCCATTATCATCTCAGCACGAGTCCCCATCCCTTAAATCAACTCCTACAAAGCCAAGGGAGGCTTCCCCACGCCAAAATTATCCTTCACCACAGGTGGTAGACCGGTGCCTTACAGTACCTCTTGGGTGATGGTGTCCAGGAGCTAATTTTAGATTTTTTGCCAATCTGAAATAAAAAATCTACCAACAAGTGAAAGACACTTTGATTATGAGAAAAAAAAAACCTTGAAATGTCACAATAATTGAGTGTTTAGAGCCCTTACCAAGGTTGAGATGAAAATACCCACTAATGACCTTGGTATGTGGCTAAAAGTGAACAATTAGCTTGTTGTTCTGATGCTTCAGACCTGCAAAACTGCTGAAAAATGACAAGTTAAATCCTTTTTTGGGGCTACCCACAAATCTATAATGCTCAAATAAAGTGAGACTGTTGGGTGGAAGTGTTAGGGCAATGAAATATGAACAAATGAGCAGGTCAACACTTAAAAGTAATGAGTAAGACTAAAGATATTAAAAACTGGAAAATGTCACTTAGAAGAGGGGCCAAATCCCCACTAGGGTCAAAACCCATATTTTCTTTTATGCAGAAATTTAATTTCTAGCAAGCTGGATATTTATTGTTCACCTCTTAAGTGTTCAATTAATTCCCAGAAGTGAAGAAAATTGAAAAGTTTGATATATACCTTTAAGTTTAAAACCTTTGTATAACCCTTGTACAACTCCTTGAATTGCTTCAAATCAACCTTCATGCACAAGACAAGCAAGCTATACTTTCCTTGGGCCAATTATATAAGATTGAAGTGCAACCAAAGTTATGAAACTAGCTGAAAAATTTGAAATTGAGCTCAAGCTAGTGAAATATTCTTGTATTTTCCGATTTTTATATTATTAGATTTTATATAACAGAATTTTGGAAAAAGTTTCGTGTTTTTGAATAAAATGGTGGTAAGGTGAGGCTTAGTTTTTCCTAATGTTCCACCAAATTTCTGGGATGAGGAGGCGATGGAGCAGGGATACGCAGGGGTGGCCTATGCAAAAGCTCCCCACCAATTTTTAGCAAACGTGGGGGGACGCCGGGGTCTGAAAAACTTATAAATATAAAATATAAATCGATCAATCATATAACTGAAACAAATTTAAAACAAAAAGCATGATCATTGATATCATTATCATATAAATTATAATCATACATCATACATGTAAGTTTGTAACTGTACAATGTAATTACTAGTCTACTAACTTACTAACTTACTAACAATGCACAATGAAAATAGATTATAAAATTATGAATGTTTAAATTTTAAACCATATTGATGGTCCACTTCCAACTATGAACATTGAATACTGAATATTGAAATAAAATTATAAAAGTCTGATACATCGAGATTATTTATTTTTATTTATTTATTTAATTTATTGTTGTAATTTTATAAGTCAAAATAACATAAGAACATATCAAAAGATAAATGAGCAAATTGCTCAAGGTAATCCATTCAACGAAGGAGTAGACAAAAGGCTACTTGGCGATGGCGGCAGCGTTCCGTTCAATGAAGGAGCAGACAGAAGGCTGCTTGGTGATGGCGGCAGTGTTTAGTTCAACGAAGGAGCAAACAAAAAATGAAATGTGAAATGAACATAACGTAAACCCTTCTTGGTCGGTCAACAAATATTAAAAATTACGATTTTTTTGTTTCATAAAAGAAATTTGCAATTTTTTTCCAGGGAAACAACCCCTCAAGACCCCTTTCAAGTTTCCTCGCGTACCCTATTTTTTGGGAGCATGGGGAAACGACCCCCTCTCGTCCCCAAGTCCCCAGAGCGCGAGGGAGCTAGGAAACTCTACCCCCAGGTGGGGGGACGAGACCCCGTGGAACACTGGAACTTTTTCCTTTGCTAATTACCTTCTTCGGTGTTGGATTGTGGTCATAACCCTCTCTAAATTGGGGTTGTATTTTTGGACAAGAAAGTGAGTTTGGAGTCTAGGACTAGTTGGCCTTGCTCTTATCTAAAATATGATATATCGATACCAAACTTCAAACTAGGAGAGATTTTCTTTTGGAATATCTCAGGCGAATGGATCCACTATGGGATTTAGAAGGGATATTGTCCTTGAAGGAGAAACCCTTGATAAGGGCTAGTCCAACAATTATATTTTGATAACCCTAATTCAATAAAGAGAAGGTGACCTAGTGCCCTAACCCTTCTCTTCCATGTGACTATTTAGCCCCTCAATGGATCAACCCACTAACTTTGTGTAATTTCGAAATCTTGCAAAAGTCTTATGAAAAGCACAATATCCAACAATGGCCAAGAAGAAATAAAATAGAAAAACCAATCCACGATGCAAGTTGTTTGCACCAATGAAGTTCTTATTATGGCATAATGATTTCACATTTTCATAACACCCAAATAATGTGAGGGACTAGTCTTATGTAATTTTGCTTCGAATGGCTAGTTTGAAACCCTCGTCGAGATAATGATTATACTTGTCATCCACAACCCGGAAACTAACTCTTCCTAATGAGAAATAATTTTTTTTACATGAGAAATCTTCCACAAAAGGGGGCCAATTTGCTAAAAGAGGCCAAATGACAAGCTTTAGGAGGATTGATCTTGTTTATAGGAGGCTCGATGTGCTTGATTTGAGTTGAAGAAATGTTTGCTTGACAAAATTTGGCATGAGTTGCTTGAAAGGAATTCTCCAATGGTTATTTTCATAGTTATAAAAACTGGCTAGTCTGAACCGGTAGCCGATCCAACTGGCTAGTTGGACAGGGTTGGGTAATTAACCAGTAGAAAAACTCGGTTGGAGGGCCACTTTGTATTGGTTAGGTATCAATCCAGCCTAATCGGCAATTTCCAACCCCAACCGATTGGTTAGATCTCACATGTGTGGGGGGAGTCTGAGACTCTTGGTGGTGTTTTTCAGGTGATTTTGGAGGAAACCAGGGGCTATTTGCCTCCCAAAATAACTCCCCTTGGCTATAAAACCAAGCACCCTTCTTAAACCCTAAACCTAAACAAAAACATAACTCAACCCTAGCAATGTTGGCAATCAATGGTAATGCTAAATTCTTAAAGTAAATAAAGGAAATTGTTTATTTAAATTTTTAACATTACCATTAATTGTTTTAGGATGTTTGAGAGTGGTTCCAACCTTACTGGACTTCATTTGGAGAAAATAGAATTTCATTTCCCACTCAAGATTCAATAGACTTAATAATTTTTAGGATTTTAGTATTGGTAGGATTGCAACATTTTCATTCAACTCTATCATGTATGAGGGGATGTGATTGGCATTTAATCAAGAGCATGAAGCCCTTTATGTACCTTGATGTTGGCGGTACTGATTGTTGCCCTTTACTTAAAAAGTTAAACCAAAATAATTGGCTACGCATGTTAAGCTTTTCTACCAGATTATAAGGTTGAGGAGATTAACCCTTCACTCAAACCAAAATCATTGGTTAGGCATGTTAAGCTTTATCAATTTCTACCATATTACAAGCTTGAGGAATGTTTGAAGACTTTGAGCTAGATGATGTTTATGTAGCTCTTGTTGATGATCCCATTTCTAGTAGTGGTGAATTAGTGATGAGTTGGATGAGTGATCATGTTGATCAGTGATTTGTAGTAGGCTAGCAACCGAATAGCTTGTAGCATTGTTTTTGGACTCTATAGGGCATTTAGAGCCTCATTGATTATGTATTTTGTTGTTGACATGTACTGCATTTAGGGCCATTTTGATATATTCACTCTTTACATGGTGTATAGATGAACAAACTTTTCATACTTTGTCTTTAATGGTTTGGAATCATGGTTTGAAATATAAAAAAAATATTTTTTTCATTAAAAAATAATTATTTTATGTATATTTTCAAATCTAATTCATTGAATCCAGTTTGATATGGTTCTGGTTTGAAACTCGGTTAGATAGGTGGGCTGGTTCAAAACCTGGTTCCGTTTTTAAAACTATGGTTGTATTAGATCCAACATCTCCTTGATTTTCCCTCAAAACACTTTATGTCTCTCTTGAGATGACCCATGGCTTGCCTTATGGGGTTGACTTAGTCCTTTGAATTTCTTTAAGATACCTTTTTACCTCTTTGTTTCTGCACTTAATGTTTTGATCGAGTAATCCACCCTTTTCTTTCATTATTTTGGTCCAATGGTGATATTTGATCCCTTAAAGTGCCCTCCAAAGCCTCACACATGTGACGATTCCCTCATTTAATGAGCCACAAGGGTAAATCTCCAATGCCCTGCTTGGTTTGCCAATTTGAGCACATGGGTTTGCTTGTAAAAAATTTGTAGATGACTTTTAATGTATCACATGCCTCATTTGACCAAGGATTAATCTCAATATGGCTTCTTTAGCCCACACGTGCCACAAAAGGAGGATGATCACCTCTGACCGAGCCTATCTCTCTAATGCCTTCATATTTTGACAAAAAAGTCACATGGCATGGCAAGTACAAATCATGGTGAGCAATCTGAGCCATTGTTGACTTTTAACCCTCGAGATCCTGTGCATTGGAATCCGTGATCTGCCTTGGGGAATGTGAAATGTTGGAAAATGTGAGATTGCCATGTTAGAACTATGACATGAATGACATAACAAGGTCAGAGAATACACAGACTCAATAAAAATGACCTTGTCGGAATGACATAGGTGCGCTCAAGACATGGGCTGGACTGGCCCTACAAATAGTGATCACCCCTACAAAATCGATGGCTCCTTTAAACCATGTGTCCAAATAGGTCCACCCTAACCCCTCCAATCTTGTATAGGACGAAAGGACCTAGTGGACTTTAAGTTGACCGGGCATGGCAACCATAATAGGCCTAGGACATCACAATACTTAACATCACATGGCCTACAAGGCTTTGACTTGCAGTTTTTGGGCGCACAATGGTGCTGCCAAATGAAAAAAATTATATAGGTACAGCTGCTGAAATGAGGGGTAACAGGGCTGCAGGTCCTATCCTTTTTCACATTCATTTTAAAATTTGTTCAGGCAAACATATACCAATCTCACCTGCTGACTATTAGTTTTAAAATTTATAAACACCTAAAACACCAAATATATAAAGGTATAAATACGTTTGGTTGTTAGAAAATATCTGGCTGGTCAAAAAACACACGTGCCATAAATTTATAGCCATCAAATACATCTAAAATCTCAAAAAGTCCTGTGGCACATCAAATTTCAGGGCTTGTCATTATTTCCACATGCATTAGTTTGGGCTTGGTGTCGGGGCCTTCAACCTCTCTGTATGATTCACCGACTGTGGCAGCTTCTTAGCTTCAAAAATTGTCAGGGACCAGGGTCAACATGGGAAACATGTCATTATGCAGTTGGTTTTGAGGGGGTCTTTGAGGCCAGCTATGGTGATACTTTGGGTGTTCTCTCACTGTCCAGCCAGTGTATATTTTGGGTTAAGTTACCTCGGCATGAGTAATTGGACTCATCGGACACCATCTAAGAATAAATTCTATGGGAAAATCTAGATTTGAATATGGTTCATTGATAACTATGTGAATTGATAAAATTTCTTTGGTGCAGATTGTGTGTGCTTAACTGGCTACTTGTGACGGAGACTGCATTCATCTCACATGGGTTAGTTTTTAATATCTCAAAGATAATTCAGTTTAATGTTCATCACTTCAATTCTGAAAATTTGATTTGAAGAGACTGACAATCAATCATGTTATGGATTTTCAGAGGGGGTAGTCAAATCTAGAAAGGAAAGAAGAAAGCAAGCTCGTCAGGCAAAGCAGCAGCAACGGTTTCAATCATGGGCTCACCACCAAGTATCTTTTTAATCTCAGCAGACTTCAATTACACATCATATAACAATACATTGCAAAATAGCAAATGTATTGACTGTGGTTAGCTACAAAAGAGAAATACTTTTCCCTTGCCAAATGCAGATTATTGCTCTATTAATGCCAATCTATGTTCTTTGTACATGGTTACAGTTCTGATTACTTTATCAAGCCAAGCTTAAAGAGCAAGTTGGGAGCATTTGCAAGAGATAGAGCTAAACAATATATAATACCTGAACTTAGCCCTGATAGGTCCATTCATTCAAAACCTGGAAGCTAATAGTGTAGGAGAAAATTCGTAGATTACTGGCTTTCTCAATAATGATATAAAAATGAATGGATGAATGGATAATTCTTGCATCTGTTAAGGCTTTTATGTACCTGACATGTTATTACTCATCTACTCATTGAGCGAACTTATGAGTAAAATTCTGTTGGTGCTCTCAGTCAATATTAAGTCTCTATTACAGTTTACCATAACCCATAGTTATGTATTCATTTGCTTCTACTTAAAGTTACATCTTATTCCCTCCTGCATTCATTACAAATGATGTATAAATTTATCTAGAAAACATGTTATTGCTATTGAAGCAATTTGTCTGCCCTTCCTTTCAAACGAGAAAATACCCGTTTAGGGATTTTCTTTTTGAAATCGAAAGTGAAGTTTATTGTCATGAATTTGAGTCTCTTGCAACTATGTAGTAATACTTGTAGATTCTTTCCATCATCGCTGTTAAAGACGATTGGCAGACTTGTTCAAATTTGCTTGTGGAGCCTTTTGATTCTACTACTAATGAACATGATTGTTTTACAGGCCTCAGAAACATAAGAAGAACTTGGTGAAGTCAAATTCACACAAAGTGGCATCATCTTGAACTTAGCCTTGATAGGTCCATTCATTCAAAACCCAGAAGCCAAAAATGTAGGAGAAAAATCATAGACAACTGGTTTTTTCAATAATGATATGAAAATGAATGGATGAACAGATAATTCCTGCATCTGTTAGTGCTGTTTATGAACCTAACATGTCATTAGTCATGTATTCATTGAGAAAACTTACGGATATAATTCTATTGATGCTCTTAGTTGTGTTGAAAAACAAGAGTGCACAGAATACTAGCACTATTTCTGAACTTACGATAATTACTTGTGATTATGTTTATAGTCTCTTATCTTTTACAATTATCATCAAGCAATTATACTTCCGAAATTCAACCGATAGTAATGAAAGGAAAGCAGAGATCACAATGCACAAGAACAAGAGACAAGGTTTATCCTGGGAAAACCCACTAGGGGTAAAAACCCAGCAAACAATCCTTTCCTTAGAGAGATCCTTCAACAAGACATTAATGACATAAACTGACCAGTATAACCAACTTCCAAGTGCCAAGTTAACTGTCCAAGATCCAAGACAAAATATGCATCAATTTGGTCCACAAAAGATCTGTACTTACTACTGAGGTCTGTCACAAGCCACAATTCACCCTCTGCCTCAGACTATTACATCTGTCACAGGCTTGCATTCCACAAAGATAATTCGAGTTTCCTCAGAGAGACTTCGCATCACAGAGAGATTGGCCTCAGACCTTCGCCTTCCACAGAGGTATATAGCCTCAGATCTTTGCCTTCCACAGAGATATATAGCCTCAGATAGACCTCACATTTCAGAGATATATCAACTGATCCGAAGTGCCCTTTTGGGAGGACAAGTATGGGCTATTTATAGCATTCTAGTCATGAGAATGGGTGCCACATGAATCTGAGATGACCTTACACTTGGAGAGCCGACTTGGCAATTTGGAGTGTTGAGAAATCTAGGGATTTTAATGTTAGCAATTTCTCTGCTTAATAATTGCTTGTGATATGTTTGTTTTTTACTTATGATCTTTCACTTTATTAGCTTATTAGTGTGTTCTTTTCATTAAGACGACTATCAAAATAAATAATGACAAGTGACACAGTATATAGGCTTCTTCAGCCAGGGCCAAAACCTCTCACCTCTTGAGAGGAAAACCCGATCAAAATTCTTCTTCTCTAGATCTTCAATTGATCAGTACCAACCAAGACGATGATACTGACCCTTGACTCTAGTATCCTCTTCAAGAACCTTGTCACCAACGTGGTCTTCCTAGTTCTTCCTTCTCTTGGTCCTTTTCTGCTTCTTCTAGAGAAACTCGGTCTCTATTTCTTATACTGCACTTTCACAACTACCCTATAGAATCTTGGTGTCTAGCTTCTAGAGAAACTCGGTCTCTACTTCTCTGTCTCAGAAGATTTCTTCCTTTGCTATTCTAGAAGAGTCCTATTCACTGCCTCCAGAAGATACCTTCTTCGCTGCCCTAGAAGATACTTCTTTGCTGCCCCAGAAGATTCTGCTCTCATAAGATATCTCTTTGCTGCCCCAGAAGTTCCTACTTCGCTGTCCCAGAAGATTCTGCTTCGTTTGCCCCAAAAGGTTCTTTCTTCGTTACCCTAGAAGTGTGTCCTTTTAGCTTTAGAGAAAATCCTTTTTCACTGCCTCCTTTTCGCACTTCCTTCTGCACTTCTCTTTGCTGGATTGAGTTCGCACTTGATGCTTAGAATGGAGGCCGAGTTCTTCTATTTATACTCCTCTTCACTGGGTCTTTAGGCCAACTTGACAGCTGGATGTAGGCCGACTTGAAGAGGTTAGGTGACAAGTTCTCTGGGGGATACCTTACATAGACAAGATGAACTTTTACAAAGTGTAACATGACTTCATTTACATGAAAATGACCCATATATTTTATGATTAGATGACAAATTAAACTTAAAGACTCTCAATGGGAGTCTTGATTCAAAGACAAAATCCCTTGCTCATGAAACCCATGAAGCAAGTCAATATAATAATTTCATTTTCCTTATTTACATCTCTTTACATAAAATCATAATTACATGTCATTATGAACACCGAACCTAGTTACACCTTTCAACACTCCCTCTTAACTAGGGAGGTATTTATAATGGTAACTTGGACTTTCTCAATCTGAAGAATATCTCATAAGAAGAATTCGGATTTGTAACTCATTTGTATAGCATCATACCAACCAAGATTTATATAGCAAGGCCTTGACTAACAACTCTATCTCTCCATAAGAGCACAATGTTGGCGAGACCAATGATTTATAGACACACTCATCATTGTCTCTCTCAGAACATACCCCACTCGGGTTCTCTCAGGATATGCTCCATAAGGACTATTCTTTTCTTGGACTCCCCAGTCCCCAAACTAATATCGGTCCTCCACGACTACTCTTTCATGGGATTCCCTATCTCATCCCGCAAGAGCATTGAATGCCAAATGATTACACAATCCTCCATTCTCTCTTCTCAGGTGAAGCACAAAACAACATGTCTATCGCTCCTTCTTATACCAGGAGGTTTTTTTGCATTAAAGGAATGTACTCATTCCTATCATAGAGGAATGTACCTAAGCTTTCGGCTTAGGAATTTCCGAGTTTCTTCAAAGTAAGAAACTTTTTCTCATGCTCCCTCTTGACCAGGGACCTATAGCAATAATCAACTGTATGAAGAACTCTTTTCTTCGATGTCATGAATTTCTTTTAAGGAGTCTTCAACCTTTTGGGAACTTCTATATATATAGGGCACAAATCATTCATCACTTTTGTTCATGAGTCAGTCATGTCTTCAACTCATCAAAAAGTGATCTATTGGATTTTCCATCTGGCTTTGCTTCATGTCATTCTATTTTCATGCCATATTTCTCTGAAGGTCATTACATCCTTCTATATGGTTTGCTTGGAAGTCATTCATAGATCTTCCCTGCGACAGTTTTACATAAGCCCATCCAGATGTTAGTTCAAAAATAATCAATGAACACTTCAAATCAGAGTTACCTTTGTGATGATCTTTCACCATGACATCTTGCTATAAGTATTGACATCCTGCATGCAGATTGACACATCTCCCAGATATTCAGTGTCAAGGGTCTCTATCTTTTTCCGACTTTTATCAGAGTCTTCATATCTTTTTGGGAGATATTCTAGTCAAATTTTCTTGGACTTCAGATTTTGAATGCCTTCTATAATCTATTATAAAGATCTCTTCCTTTCTTTTTCTCGCACACTTCATTCCCAGGAGCTTCCAATCAAAGTTCCTTGATTGTAGTCAACTTCCTTATGTTGCATATATTATGTTGATTTCATCTAGTGTGACTTATGCTATTCTGCAATTCTTCGGAGGAGGAGATCCTTTCTTTTCTTGATCAGATTTCCCAGGATAGAAATAGTCATCCATAATATCTTCAACCATATGACATGACTTTTTACCCTAATCTATGTGAGCATACATACCTCATCTTTCTTTCAATCATCCAGACTTCTTGTAGTAGCTTCATTCGAAAGGACTTTATCCTTCAGACCTGCTTCCCTGTTGTGTCATCATACCATTATTCCTTGAACCCCACAAGTTGGAATTCTTGATGAAAACCTTTTGCTTCCTTTCTTTATCGGTGAATCTTTTAATGAGAAACTTGGGGATGTTTTATATCCTCACCTGACAGATGTTTTCTTCTATGATGATCTCAGTTGATGATGACTTCTTCTTATTATAAATACTCTTGAGGTTTCCTAAGAGCTTCCTAATCAGTAGGATTTGTACTAGACATACTTTCTTTCCATGTCACGAGCTCTTACTTTTTAATGTTTCTATGCTATTTTTCGAATGAGATGCATCCTATCTAATTTAAACTGCATCAAGACCATAATTTACAAGTGAAAAGTACCTTCTTGAGAAGAAGATCATCTCAGTCATAGTAGAGATCTTTAACTTCTTCATTCTACTTAGGCTCTTTCACTTCTTTATTAATGTGTGCTCCTTCTCTATTCCCCTTGTCCTTACCACGATTAGGGCAATCTCTTTTGTAGTGTCCAAGTTCATTAGACTCGAAGCATCTTATCTTATCCATGTTCATCCTTTTCTTTGAAGGACCAAACTTTCCAAATTTTCCCTTTCTTCTTGTCATTGTAGCATATGCTTGATTCTGTTCGCTTGGTCTGACATCAATCTTTGCCTTTAGTTTGGTTTCTTCGATCTTACATAGTGACCATAAATCTTGAAATGGAGTAGTCTCTTTCTTCCCATATAAGCTTGAAGTGAAGTTACCCCATTCTTCCGGTAGTGCATTTAGTACCACTGTGGTTATCTCTCTATCAAACATAACTTCTCCTAGTTCTTGTAGTTGATCTCGAATTTCCTATATCCTCATGAAGTATGAGGCTATTCCATCTTCCTTGGATATCTTTAGTTTGTAGAGTTCTTGCCTTAAGGAGATTATTTTTCCCGTGGTACTTACAAAAAACAGCTCTACCAATTTGTCATATAAAGCTTTTGCAGTTGCTAGTTTTGATACATATGGGATTATAGAGTCTTTTGTAGATTCTATAAGAATCCTTTGGGCTCTCACTTCTCCCTTCATGCATTTAGCATGAGCTTGAGTATCTTCCTTTGGAGGTTGGGTTATTGATCCCTTAATGTGAACCATGATCTCATTCTCAATAAGATTGAGGTCTGTCCTTTTCTTCCATGCAAGGAAGTTTATAGCCCCAACCGGTTTATTGCTTTCCTTGCAAAAAGACATTTTTTATATTATTGGATATAGTCATGGACTTACTTGTCAGATTGCTGCTTGTTTCCTCCTTCTTGATGTTGATAGGGCCTTCTTCTTGAGCGATTGATGAGAGAGAGCTTGATTTATGATCCTTTGATGATTTGAAGTGCTTCCAATCTTTCTTCCCGCTTCCTTCTTCGATCTAGGGTTTCTATGATGTAGATCTTGGACATGTTGATAACCTTTGACTTGCTTTTATTCCTTCTTTGAAGATTGACTCTTGTGTGTCAACTTGCTTTGACTGCCCCTTCTTGTCTTCAATACCTTAGCTCTGATACCATGTTGAGAAATCTAGGGCTTTTAATGTTAGCAATTTCTTTGCTTGATAATTGCTTGTGATATGTTTGTTCTTCTTTACTTATGATCTTTCACTTTATTAGCTTATGAGTGTGTTCTTTTCATCAAGACAATTATCAAAATAAATAATGACAAGTGACACAGTATATAGGCTTCCTCAACCAAGGCCAAAACCTCTCACCTCTTGAGAGGAAAACCCGATCAAAATTCTTCTTCCCTAGATCTTCAATTGATAAGTACCAAGACCATGATATTGACCCTTGACTCTAGTATCTTCTTCAAGAACGTTGTCACCAAGACCATGATAAGTACCAAGACCATGATATTGACCCTTGACTCTAGTATCCTCTTCAAGAATGTTGTCACCAACCTGGTCTTCCTAGTTCTTCCTTCTCTTGCTCCTTTTCCGCTTCTTCTAGAGAAACTTGGTCATTATTTCTTATACCGCACTTTCACAACTACCCTAGAGAATCTCGATCTCTATGTCTTCTAGAGAAACTCGGTCTCTACTTCTCTGTCCCAGAAGATCTCTTCCTTCGCTATCCCAGAAGAGTCCTATTCACTGCCTCCCAGAAGATTTCTTCTTCGCTGCCCCAGAAGATACTTCTTTGCTGCCCCAAAAGATTCTGCTGTCCCAGAAGATATCTCTTCGCTGCCCCCGAAGATCCTACTTCGCTGTCCTAGAAGATTCTGCTTCGTTTGCCCCGAAAGATTCTTTCTTCGTTACCCTAGAAGAGTGTCCTTTTAGCTTTAGTGAAAACCCTTTTTCACTGCCTCCTTTTCACACTTCCTTCTGCACTTCTCTTCGCTGGATTGAGTTCGCACTTGATGCTTAGAATGGAAGCTGAGTTCCTCTATTTATACTCCTCTTCACTAGGTCTTTAGGCCGACTTGACAGCTGGATGTAGGTCGACTTGTTCTGGCAGCTTCTTCAACGTTTGTAGGCCGACTTGAAGAGGTTAGCTGACAAGTTCTTTGGAGGATACCTTACATAGACAAGATGACCTTTTACAAAGTGTAATATGACTTCATTTGCATGACAGTGACCCTTATATTTTATGACTATATGACAAATAAAATCTAAAGACTCTTGAATTTCAATGGGAGCCCTGACTCAAAAACAAAATCCCTTGCTCATGAAACCCATGAAGCAAGTCAATATAATTATTTCATTTTTCTTATTTACATCTCTTTACATAAAATCATAATTACATGTCATTATGAAAACCGAACCTAGTTATACCTTTCAACATGGAGGACACATAAATAGACTATAAAAATTCAATTCTATTCTTTTGCAAAGGCCATGACTAACAAGCCTTTCATGACTTTTCTTTTGACAAATAAAAAGCATGAAAAACATGCTTGACAACAAATAAATAGATTTTCTTTTTGAACTTTTACATGGTGATATTTTGTAACAAGTACATCAATGATGAGTATGAAGACTGACCATAGCTGCACATTTCAACAAGTTGATACTAAGTCTGTATTACAGTTCACCATAACCCATTGTTATTTATTCATTCACTTAAGACTTAAAATGAGTTCTTCTTCTCTCCCGCATTCATCATAAGTGATGCATAAATTCATCTAGAAAACATGTTCATGCTATTAGAGCAATTTCTCTGCCCTTCTTCCCAAGCGGAAAAATACCTGTTTAGGGATTTTCTTTTTGAAATGTAAAGTGAAGTTCATTATCATAAATTTGAGTTTCTTACCACTATATAGTAACACTTATAGATTTCTTCTATCATTGTTTTTAAATATGATTGGCAGACTTGCTGAAATTTGCTTGTGGAGCCTTTTCAGGCTACTGCTAATGAACATGATTGTTTGACAGGCCTCAAAGAAACATAAGAAGAAGTTGGTGAAGTCAAATTCACACGAAAGGGCATCATCTTATGAGAGTCCGAGTTCTACGGTTGTGGAGTCGTCAAAAAAAAATAAAGACAGTTTGAAGCCGGACAGCAGGGCTTCTAGGAAGTCAAAAACAAAGATATCAACAGCTAAGCGACCCAGGACAAAATTTGAAGAGTATCTGGAAATGGAGAAGCATGGGGCAGTTGTTTCTGCAGAAGAAGATTTGGCATTTGAAATGCGCCTTGCTAAGAAGTTGAAGGTTAAGCAAGGTAAGATTAGTGGTCCTGATGATGGAATAAATGATATATTAGATGGAATCCCTATTTATGAAGGTTCTTTACAGGTGGGTAGTCTTAATAAGGAACTGGAACATAGTTTAGAACATGATCAGGGCACAAATGTTGTACTGCCAAATAGCAAATTGAAGACGACTGAAAAAAAGTCCAAATTGAAAAATACAAAGCATAAAAATGCGGCTGAAAATAAGTTGAAACTGGAAGATGGAAAGATGCAGGTAGCTTCTCTAAAGAAAACAGAGACAAAGTTTGAAGAGCACATAGAAATGGAGGGGCAGGAGATGGTTTCTGCTGACGAAGATTTAGCTATGGAGAAACACCTTTCAAAGAAATTGATGGCCAAGGATGGTAAGCGCACTGGCTTAGATGATGGGATGAATGACCTAATGGATGGGATTTGTTCCAACAGTGATTTTGTAGATGCAGAACCTGAAGTACAAAGAAAACAGAAAAGGAAGAAGTCAGGGAATTCTTCACTTATCAGGAGCAAATCATCAAAGCCATTGGAAGACTCTAACTCTGCGAAAAACAAGGGTCAGGTTCTACGAGTTGACAAGGAATCGAGCAAGATATCTGCAGGGGAGGATATGATATTTCTTCACGATGCTCAGGATGAGAATGAAGAACATGAACAATCTGAAGAGCATAATAGTGAGAGTGATTCATTCAAAGCAAAGAACTTTGAAAGTAATAGGTCAGTATTAAAAGGGGGTGCAAGTGCCAAGTCCGATAAAGAGTACAATGTAGTAAATTCCTTTGTAAAGTATGTGGCACCACACTTGCGATTAAATTTGACAAATGGGTCCGATGAATCTGCTCAGATACGCCGACATATCAGAGGTTTGTTGCCTATCTAAAAAAAACCATCACCATTGTGGGGTTCTGATGTGGGTTAACCCATAAGCTCTTTAGTCAGTCCTTTCCTTTTCAGATTTTGGGTACTTATTCTTGATAAGTAGATTAGTCAAGAAGGAAAACAGTGATTGAAAGAAGGTTTCCTTTGCTAGTTGGTCAAAGCTTATTTCACCTGAGTTATTGTGTGATCATCATCCGTTATTTCACAGGCCTTTTAAACAGACTTTCAGAGTCCAATGTTGAAACCATTGCAGGAGAAGTGTCTATTGTTTTTCAGGTACTGTGTACTCTTTAGGCTTATGTCTCATAAAGAATGTACATCTGAGAATTATTTTTGCAGTCCTGTTTAGTGTGCAATAATTCCTCCATGCCTCATTTTTATGTTAGTATTCTATGTGTTCTTTTATTGTTACTAAAAAGCGATTTTTGTTTCAGGTATTTATGTGCTTCTAAACCTGTTTGTTTGATATAATATCTCATCTGATTTCAGCCTTCTTAGCTAACTTCTCTTGATTTTGTCCCTTTGTAAAAGTTAAAATCTTACTTTCAGTCTGGTGCAGTCACATGGTAGGAGTTTGGGAGCCCACATAGTTGGAGATGAAGTTCTGGCATCATGTTCTAAAGGACCACGTGGCAATGAACAGTAATATCCATTCTTTCCATCAAGTCATATTTAGTGTCAGTATTCGTACCGCAATGTCGTCGTTGTTTGCAATTTGTGTTTGCCCAAAAGGATTTCATTATGAGCAGATGCTTTTCTGTATAGTCTCTTCTCTATTTCGTATGTCATATGTACTGCTTTGACTTATTCCATTTTGAACAGTCCTAAAAGCAGCATTCTTTTAGCTAATGGATATCTATAAGTTGCGGAGACAAATGGCTTTAGTCTTTATGCATTGTTTTTGGTTTAAGGATTAATGCTGAAATAAAATGAAATAAAGAAGTTATTTTCATTCCCAATGATGTCCAAAAGTGGTCGCTAGTATTGTTCGGAACATTCTGAATATGAAATCTAACGGGGACTAAATAAAGCATCTGTAATCAAAGGTCTATAACCACTTTATTAAAACAGTGCATTTGTTGTTATTAGTTGTTGTAAACATAATTTTTTTTTTCAAAATTTCAAAATATTAAAAATTTAACTTTTTTTATTTTTATCTGGTAATGACTCTCATTAACTTGGTGGCAAGTGCGCCCTTTCCCTGTATGGGAATATTACAATGAAATGTAGCTGTCTCACAATCCTCAAAAGCACCCCTTGGCTAAGGTGTTGCATTTGGGGAAAATCTACTCTGTCAAATTCGCCCAGACAAAAGCCTGTTTGTGCAGGCAAGACAACCCGTTTGCATGGGCAAGACATCTCATGAGGGGCAAAATATGTCTTTTGGGGATTTGAAAATATTGTTGGGAGACACTCCTGCCTCACCCCTGACCCAAGACCACGTTGATAATGAATAGGATAATTTAAATAAGGTGCATACGGAAAAGGATATGTTGCACTGGTTTTTGGGATAGGGGAATGCAATGGAATGGCGGGGAGGGGGGGACACGTCCATGGGTTGGCTAGAGCACACCCCCAAATTTTTCATGGGATGACAGCAATGTGTGTGTGTGTGTGTATAGAGAGAGAGAACTATTAAAATTTGTAATTGCTTCAAGCTTGTAAGCACAACAAGCTATACAATATAGTAATATGCACAGCCCTTACACTTGGCAATTTTGAAAAATCTCAGGCAATTAAAAAAAGTGCTAAGTGATAGTCCATTATTTCCTGCTAGACATGAGCAAGATGCAGTTTAGCTTTAGGAAAATTTAAGTGTAACTATTTTCAATTTGTAGTAAGGTCCATGAAAGGTCTATGAGACAGAGAACTGTCTCTACAGCAGCTTTTCTTCCTCATATTTCTTGTTAATGATAATCATGGTAAACATAAAAGACATTCCCTTCTCAATAGGTTTTGCAAACTTTTATGTCAGTGTTGTAAACCACTATAAAATACTTTGGTTCTATAAAGAGATTGGATTCATACTTCAAATTAAGGTGTTTGAATAGGAATTTATTCCAACATTCAATATCCAAACCAAGTCACTACTATCTTATTGTTTTCACAATGCTTCGAGGTTGGGATGGTGGAAGCACTAGACTTGAATCATTCTGGAGACCAATGTAAAATATGTAAAAGATGAGATGGCTAGAAAGTGAAAAAGAAGAATAGCAATAACAAGGATCAACCCTTTGAAATGTTGCATTTCCTGTTCTCTTGACATGGAGGCTTTGCTTCTTGTATTTTTTCATTGAAAATACAATATTTAAATGCACTAGAAACCCAAATTAAAACACATCCATACAAAACCCTTGTTTTGCACTGTAGCTTGTACAACAGATTTAAATTCAATGTAATACAAAAATAATGGATGGGAAAAATGATCATATTGTTTAATGTCCTTGATTGTTAATACTAAAGATAGATGCTCAGAGTAATCTGCGTAGAACATCCTTGAAATCTGTTCGGAACATCTTTGAAATCTGCCCAGAACATCTTTGGGATGCCCAACAAGTCCATTGAAGTCCCCAATTGTTTGGGGACATTTCCTAAAGGTCCACAGGTCCCTGGAATGTGGGAATGTAGGGTATGTAGGTTTTGTTTGTTTTGTTTGTTCTTTCGCGCCGGGGGGGGGGGGGGGGGGGGTTGAATTTTCTACAAGGTGGTAGTAGAAGACAATTTTCTGATATGATAATTACTACGTAATGATCTTTAGTCAATTTATGTCATGCCGTGGCCCATGACTGGTATTATTGAACAATTATACAAAGAAAATTATCAACAATAAATGTAGGAAAATATTAAAGATCAGAGAAAGACAGCCATGCGCAGTAGAGAATATTTTTACCATGGGAAACTCAACCTTGGGGTAAAACCCAACTTTTCTTAAGAGAAATTATTTTTCAGCAAGGTTTACAAATCAACAATATGTCTAGAAATTTGTGCCAAGTACAAATCTAAATGCCAGTCAAAACCTAGTCAAAGTAGTAGCAGGTTAATGTTGGTGAAGCCAACCAAAATGCTTAGAAATCAATGCTGGTCAAACAGTTAACATGTGGTCAAACTTCGGTCCTGTGGCACCTGCGGTCAATTGCAGTTGACTGTGGTCAAATTTCGACCCTGCGGCTCCTATTGTCAACTGAGGTCAACTGTGGTCAAATTTTGGCCTTGCGGCTCTTGTGGTCAATTGTGGTTGACTGTGGTCAAATTCAGCCCTCCTGAAGCTCAGTCAAACAGAGAGAGAAACAACTCATTCAAAATAGTCAACTCGTCCTCCTTTTCTCCTCACGTGCAGCTGTCTGGGAGGCCTTAGAAAGATGAAGAAAAAACTCACTTGGTTGGAGAAAAAATGAGATGTCACATCATCTATATATACTAGTCAGATGGGGGTAAATTAATCCAAGGGACACACCCCTTCATGAGCTGGGCCAATTTGTTTTCCTGGGCTGACTTTGTGCTCCAAAAATGAATTTTTGTTTTAATTTTCTTAGGTCGACTTGGAGACCTTTTTGGCATTCGGGAGTACCTCTTAATGCTACACAAAAATCAACACTCCTTCTTAGCGAGCGAGGTATTGTCCTTGGCTACAAAAGATTTCCCCTTAGCTAAAATTGCTCCTCCAAAAGAAAAAATCATGAGATTGCTATGTCTCCATCTTGAAGTAGGCAATGTGACTCTTCACATTCAAGTTATAACAAACAAAGTTTGTACTTCACAATAATCTTCAGAACACTTGGAATACGAAAACAGCCATTGAGGATAAGCATATATATATTGAATAGTGTATAAGAGAATTGATATGAGATATGAGATTGTTACAAATGAAGGCCTGCTTATATACCTAGGCGGGTGCTCCTTCATGAACGATCATGTCCTTAGAGACTTGCCTCTTTATCAACTAATTATTATTATGATTATTAATTATTTATTTATATTTATTTTATTTTTATAAAATTATATTCATAATATTGCCTTCCTCTTCATAAAGCTTTGTCTTCAAAGCTTATTATTGACAAGGCGTGTCATCTTGTTTCTTTATATTGTAACTTTTGGAATTCTTCGAGTTGTCATCTTTGATGATACAAGATGATAGGATTCTTTGAGTGATAAATAAAATTGTCAACCTGAGAAGAGATCTGACCATCCTAAATCAACCTTCTGCAAAATCTTGCGATTACTGGGAACTTGAGATGAATTGCTATCACAAGACTGGATTATGGTGACATCAATATTCTTTGGAATATAAGTCACTTGTTTCTGGTCTGAGTAATATGTATTTGTAGACTGGTTTAAATGTCTGCTTTTATGATTTGCTTTTATGATTTGGGTGTCGATAAGGAGTTCTTGTGATTTGATTTCCCCTTACCCTATTTGTGGTGAATTCTTGATTTACTTAAAGTATCTGATTTCCTTTATGTACTAAAGTCGCGTGTTTAAGCATTGGATCTTCATTTGAAATTCTTGTCGTTTGAACTACAATATCTGAATATGTTTTTACTTTCACTGGTTTGTCATCTTCTTGAGTTGTGATATTGAATTGAATCGATATTAGTTCCTTTTTCTTCAACTTGAACAATTGAACTATTATGTTTAAAGACTTAGATACTTTTTTCTCTTCTAATTTGTTCTTTAATGATTTCTTATCATCTTTAAGTTACTTAATCTGAGTAAGCCTTATAGTTGGGCCGACTTGTTTTCTCGGGGCTGATTTTGTGCTCCAAAAATAATTTTTTATTTTAATTTTCTTAGGCCAACCTTGAGACCTTTTTGGCATGCAGGAATACCTCTTGATGCTACACAAAAATCAACACTCCCTCTTAGTGAGGGAGGTGTTTTCCTTAGCTACAATAGATTTTCCCTTAGCTAAAATTTCTCCTCCAAAAGAAAAATTCATGAGCTTGCTATGTTGATGCATGTCTATAGATCACTCCATCTTGGAGTAGGTAATGTGACTTTTCACATGCACGTTATAACGAACAAAGTCCGTACTTCAGAATAATCTTCAGAACACTTGGATTATGAAAACATCCATTGAGGATAAGAATATATATATTGAATAGTGTATAAGAGATTTGATATGAGATATGAGATTTTTACAAATGAGGACCCGCTTATATACCTGGGCAGGTGCCTCTTTCATGAACAATCATGTCTGTAGAGACTGATCATGTCTATAGAGACATGCCTCTTCATTAACTAATTATTATTTAATTAATTATTATTATGATTATTAATTAATTATTTATATTTATATAAACTATATTCAAAGAATCAAAACACATGTCTATAGATCACTCCATCCTGGAATAGGCAATGTGAGTATCCTAGTCCATTTACCCCTACAGGAAAAAAAACAAACTAAAAAAAAAGGTTGAAAAAACTATAAAATAAATAAATAAAAAATATAATATAGTTAAAAAAATAAATTAAAAAAACAAATAGGAAAAAACAACAACAACAACCACAACTGCCACAGCTGTCACCACCATGACATTTGATGCCCGTCGATAGACCAAGGCCACCGCACAGAGTCTCCATACAACCACTGTCATCTAGTCACTGCATACGCCAATCTTTACATTTGCTCAACTAATTGAAAGGTGTTCTTTTTTAAACAAAGGTTAAGAAAGGAAAGTAATAATTGTTGCCAATTTGAAATGCCTGCCGCTTTTCAACTTTTAGGTCGCACAACAAGTGACATTCATTAGTCTTCACCTTGAACCTCATCACTGAATCTGTAGTCCACATTGTGTTGTAAGCAATCAATTTTATTCGTTGTTATTGCTAATAGCAAAGGAGCAAACAAATAGGTTGCGACTTTTGGGAGCAGTGATATTCGTTGGTGACCACAGTTTAAATAAAATAAAAATAAAATCAAGAGGGTATAATTGTGAATTTGTGACAGTTCTTAAGAATAAAAGCAATAAAGGAGATTATAAAGGAAAAGAAGGGCATTGGTATTGTTATTATACATGTCAAGTTTACTTTTTATTAAAGTTTCAGATTAATTGGAAAAATTAAGAAAAGATTTAAAGGAAAAATATTATTAAAGTTATCTTTATACAATATTAAAGTATAAGGTTACCAAAGGAGTATTTATACACAAAAAACGGGGGGGGGGGGGTGGTGGTGGGAGGTGGGGAAAGAGTATTATAATAAAATAATACTGAAGGTATCTGAGGAGCATACCAAGAAAGAAATATTAAAGGAAAGAAGTAAATAGTTCTTTTTGAAATTTGTGAAGACAATCACCAAATACAAAGAAATAATTCGAAAATGAATGAAGGAACGATGGATTCCACACATAATTGTAAGTTTTGTACCAGATGTTCGTTTTGTAAAACATAATTTGATTATTCATTAGTTTTTAAAAATCGCACAACATTTTGTCCAATATGTTGAAAATTGTTTATTTTGGAAGAATATCAAGGTTATTACACAAAATAAAAGATTAAATGAAGAACTTGCAGAACTTCAACAAAAGAATGAGGCATTGGAAAATAAATATAAAGATCTCGAAGATTAGTGTTACGAAGAATCAACATAAAGTAACAGAGAAATTTGGCCTCTAAGGGACCATAATAAAAAATTACTTGTGAAAGTCAAGAATTCCAAAGATACAAAGAAAAAATTAGAAGAAGAAAATGAATGCCTTGAGAAGAAATCAATGAGTATATATTGGAAAAGGAAGAAGATAATTTGCGCTTAAAAAACCTTAATCAAAGGTTAATAGAACAAATCAAAAATTTAAAAAATGAAAAGCTTAAACGCCAGAACATTGAAAATAAGGTTGATGAATTAGAAACTTAAGAACTCTTACGTCTCAAAAATCATAATAAGTTTACTCGCTCAAATTAAGAAACTTAAAAATGATAAGAAATCATTAACAAACAAATTAGAAGAACTTACCACGAAAGAAGTGTCGAAGTCTTTAGATGTAACAATCCAAGTTGAAGAAAAAAGAACTAATACTGATCCAATCAATATTACAACTCAATAAGATGACAAATTAGTTGAAGTAAAAACCTATTTAGATGTTGTAGTTCAGACAATGAAAAATCCAAGTGAAGATTTTGTAACCAACTCAACAACATCAGTACCTGGAGTAAATAAGGAAATTGCCGCATGCACAATAAGGAAAAATCAAATCACAAGAACTCCTTATCGACATCCGAATCACAAGAGCAGACATCTGAATCAGTTTGTGTATTTGTATCTCTCAGAGCAAAAACAATAGACTTATGTTCCGAAAAATACTGATGTTTGCACAATCTAGTGCTACAATAACAATTTATCCCAGCTATCAAATGATTGCAAAATTCCATAGAAGATTGATTTAAGATGGTTAGATCCCTTCTCAGTTGGATAACTTTGTTTATCACTCAGAGGATCTTATCATCTTGTATTATCGAACATGACAACTCAAAGAATTCTCAAAGATGCTAATGGCGCTGATTTTTCCTTGGCACTTCAGAATTAGGTTTATGTCTAGAGCATGATCACAAGCACACTAAAATGCTACAACACAAACACTTTGCACAACGGAAAATGTACAATAGTGAATCAATGAAGTACACGAGAAGTCTTCAACCCAAAACTTGTTATATTACAACTTTAATACAACAAACATAGGGCTCTCGTACTAGGGATCATGGCCCTTACAATTAGCCCTGATACAAGTAAAATACCAGGGCGGGCTAGATGTCAACAACTTATGACACTCAATCTACCCTTGAACAAGACACACTTGACTTACTTGCTGAAGGAGATCTCACACCAACCCTTTCAGTTCATGTACCTTGAACACCTGGCAAGTCCTTTGCCACCTATACTTGTAGATCATATTACTGCTCCAATACCTCTACCACTGCTGCTCACAAGTTCTTCTACTACTCCAGAATGGCTTGCATCTTCAGCTCATCAAACTACCTTCTATCAATCCTCCTGCTTCTCCAGGAGTCACTGAACATAGGCCAACAACTCAAAAGAGATTTATCACACAAAATCACAGTACTTAGGGCTTCTCAAATCAACCCTCATACAATCCCTTTTGCACATGTCAAGGTGACTGATCTAGGGCACAACATACAATCCTCACACCAATGATTTGCACCTCAAATCACTATACTTAGGGACGCCATCAAATTGCTATCCAACCACCTTAGGAATAGACCCTATACTCCAATCAACCTTCAACACTTCTCCACGATTCTGCCCTCTTTAACACTGTCACAAGTCCAACTCCTCTATCATTCTTGTTCGCTGCTCCTGTTCACACTTAGAGACAAGATTCAGCCTCCTTAAAGACAACCCATGCTACAAAACCTCCAACGCACTATTCGAGGGCTTAACGACCCTCACACAGTCACAAAATAGAGGTTTGTTAGGTCTTGACCCTCCTTATACACAAGACCTTGCAAGAATATAACCAGAACCTTAGGACATAGATACAGGTGTATACGAGCTAGGATAGAGCCCTAACTACGGAACAAACTTCCTTCCACAGAGCAACTTCCTCACCTGCATAAAACAAATCTTCATGAGGGCCGAAAATCACAGGGACAATCCTTCTCTAACTTGGGCAAACTCGGCCACCATTTCAAACATGTGATAGACCAGCCTTGCTCCAATTTTTGTCCTCCTTAAGTCCCATGGCTCACTGAGGTAACCCACACTCTCCTTGGGTAGAATTCACATGAGACATGATTGCTTGGATGGATACAAAACGAACCATCTTCCATCCCTTATAGGGTTCTATGGTGGTGTCATTTCTCACCAAGGATATAGGAGAGGCACTACTTGGGAAGCCCTGATTGAGATAACATAGTTCCATCTATCCCTATTCCATACTTACCACCTTCCATCATACATTACAAGCCCTTATCTCACATCCATTCTTCGGGTTCAACTAACCATTAGTTCTCTGAGATTTGGCACCCATACTTCCTCATACCTGGGTAGGGCCAGGAACTTTGCCATGGGAGGTTGATGTAGCTAAAAGAAAAGAAAGAGCATATCATGGCCACAAAACAAAATAAAAGGAAATAACAAAATGCAAAAGGTGGCCAAGACATACACATGAGCACATGGGTAAAAGCCTAGAATGAACTCTACGTCACTCGTTATGGCCATCACACGGTTCTTGAGCACATGTCGCTCCATTACATCATAAAAATGAACCCTTGCATGTCCCAACTTCAATGAGCAATGAAATAAATCATCCTTAAGGGGTAGTAATATAAAGAAAAATCAAGCAAAAGTAAAAGACAGACAATAGGGGTGGAAAAACAAAGGCCGAGTTGGTAACTCATGCATCCACGATTGCTCCTTCCTTACATCTATACACTCAGGTTGTAGATCCCCATCATGTTGGTCCCTTTGACCATAACACTTGGCCATGAGGTATTCTTCCCTCCGTACCATCATTATTATTCACTAAAACCTATCAATTGAAGGGTGGACTGAGGAAAAAAGGTGGATTGAGGAAATGTTACTTCCCCTTGGGGGTTGGAAACACCTAATAGGGTTGTCCTTTAGCCACTCCTACCTAGGGAGGAAACACCATTGCGAGTTGAAGGCCTTGAATTTGGAAGGGAATCCTTATTTGAAGTATTAAATAACCCTTTACATTCAAGCTTGGTTTGCTTAGATGCAAAAATGATTATTGTTCCTGATTATTGGTTGCTTTCACTAGACTTTGTGTTGTGATTCTCAGGTGGTTCAATAGCCCGTAACTTGGGAACCTTACCCATAGGTACACAGGCCCCAGAGAAGTATATTGGCACCCACAGGTGAAGTGTTGAGAGCCTTGGGCCTCTGGGCAATGGTAGCACATCACATTTGACCCTGGGCACCTCTTGCACACAAGGCGTTCTGCCACTTTGTGCTACATTTGATGATTCTTCAGGATGATACACTTGGACCTAACATGCCCCTAGTCCAACCATAGCACCATATGAGGAATGGCCACTGACTCAGGGCCCAAATGAGGATGGTTTCACCTTCTAAGACTTTGGGGGGGGGGGTAGTAGCACTTAGGAATCCCTCAACTTTGGAGCAAAGATGGACATTATGAGTAGTTGGAGACCCAAGAGACCACTTTATGGTGCCCCAATTGGATTTTGGGGACCACATAGTGATATTGATGGAAATTTGAGGGCCAACCCCAAAATTGTGATTTTTAGAGGCTTCTACATCACACTTGTCACTTAGCCTCCATGCTTGGCATTTGGAGCTCTTATCATGCATGACATCAGCCCTAGAGAGCTAATGGCTCACATGTGTGGGATTGTTCTTCACTTTTGGTCTAAAGCTAGTGGCCTGACTTGTAACCCATTGCTTATTGTGATTTAACTTGTATGTAGGGGCTTCTAGGCTAAAATTATAGCTCATCCTTCTCATATAAATAGAGGAGAGGATCATTTGTAAATCATCATCATCACAAGGACTATTTCAGCTCTCCTTAGGAGAATTTCGACCTCTTTGTATCTTGGCAAGATGTGATCTATGGATTACTTCGCATATTGGAGCTATTTCTTTGTCTTTGCAGAAGTTATCTTGGATCATAATGGATTATTCATGCATTTTATCTTGTATGTGGGGTTTGTTGTTGAAGAATTTTTCATTTAATGTCTAATGTATGGAATACAATGGTTATCTAGGGTCTCTCTAGTGTGCCCTAATTTGTTGAAAATCAGTTCTGTAGAATCTAGATAGCCTAATTGTATGCATTACTCATATATGGAATGTGAATGATAATCCCCTTGGTGAACTCATATTGTAGCTCTCCCAAGTGCCTTTGATCCTTCACAAAGATGATAATAGTTAGGGTTTTGTTGCTAGGGCATCAAAATATCCTTACTCCTTTGTAGGATTTAGCTAACTTTAAGCATTTATAGACTCCATCAACCCAAGGACTAGGCACTGACCTCGTCTATTTAGTGATCAAGTCAAATTATAATCCATATATTGAATTTCGTTTTTCTCTCTTCCCTAATTTTGGTCCCCTTAAGTATAAGCAACCCAATTAGGGCTTCGTGACAAATTGCTTGGAAAGGGAATTTTCAAGTTTGGAAGGATTCAACATCGAAGGTTGAGTGGTTGCCTCAAAATCATTCCCTTGCAGTGGCTAATCTCTCCATTTTCCTCCATAATTTCTCCTGCCCGAGCTATTTTTCCTTAGGAGAAACCCTTTTTAGGTTAAGCTTCAACTTGAGGACTTTTTGAAGGTTTCATGAGCCATAACCTTGTTGAAATACATTTTGGGAAAACCTTTCTTGGCACTCCGACTTAGGTCATCACAACTCACAAAATATCAATCAAACCCTAGATTGGCCTCTTTGAGGGATGCGAGTTGCCTCTTCTTCTCTGCTTGAGCCTTGTACATAAGTTGTGTCATCTTTTACAATCCTATTGTGTCACATTATGCCTTTAAGCCTAGAATATCTCAAAAGTGACATATATATCGGGATGTAGAAAATCAACGAAATTCTACAGTTGCTAATATGAACAATATGAAAGGTACTTTCTTTTTATATAGACACATAATTTCTCTACTAAATCCTGCAGCGGAATAGGAACAAAAATAAACACAATCACACAATTCAAAACACAATTTTTCTAGGGAACCCAACTGGGAAAACTCTCTGCTTGATTATTGATAGAAATTGAGCATTAGATCTGTTACAAATACAACTTGCTTCAATTTGAAAACAAATTTGTTTTCCTACCTTGAAGTAGGCTTGAAACCCTTGCAAGATTGCTGATGCCTATTTTCTCTCTATCAAACTCATACAAGCTTCAACACACAAGCACCAACTTGTGCTCTCTACTGCCTTGTCTCACCAACTCGTGCTCACAAGACAATGATCAAATTGTGCCTTTTTCCTCCTTATAAGCACTTCGATTAGGCTATTACTGGCAAGTTCTATTTGAGGAAAGTCAAACTATTGATTGACTAGTTAACAAAAGCTCACTGGTTGTGTTAAATCGTCTTTCCTATAATTTAGGAGCCTGACTCTATCAACTCGTCCTTTACCCAAAATAACTCGCACTAGAAGACAATAAATTCGGCCTTCCACTAATTAGCACTAGTCAACTGCTTCTTGCACCCCTAACTTTTAGGAATTCGCCCTAAATTTTAGGAACTCGTCCTATTTTTAGGAATTAGCTCCTAACTCATAGGAACTCATGCATGCTCAAGAAAAAATTTGTTGTGGTTCCTTTGATTAAGGCACAAATCAAGGAACCCTTTTTTGCTATTATTTTCAACATGGGACTCCTCCCATTGTTGAAAATCCATAAAGAGCAAGGGGTAGTAGCTATGGTGATAGTGGACTACCACCTTATTATTGATGCTTGGTCTAGTTTTTGCCTTGTAGGGTACCCCTCTCCAAGGCATGCTAGATTTTGCGGCGACATTTTTGGTGCCATTGCTGGGGACAAAGTGTGTGTTTCAACTATAATTTGAAGATCTAACTTCATCGCTTTGAAGAGAATATCTCTAACGCGAAGAGTAATCCTCTTCTGGCGACCCATTGGAAGAACGAAGCTCTTGTTCTTCATTGAATGTCAAAATTTAATGCTTGTAGGGTGAAGCAAGATTTTTTCAAGGCATTTTGAGTTCACCCTGATGACTCCCCATTTGATTATTGTACAAGAATCAATCGATGGCTCCTTGGGATATGCATAAGCTTAACATTTGTGATTTCCTGCATATAGAAGAGGGAAGTGAGGCATGAGCCACGATCATTTTGACAAGGATCCGATCTATGACATTTATGATGATGTTAACAATGACCTTGTCTTGCCGTACTCTTCCAATGGTGTTGATGCGTCATCTATCTCCTCCTGCCATTTACAACATGATTTTGAGAATATTGATGAATTTTGTATGCTTGAAATAACCCTTGAATGAAAGTTTGATCAGTGATTACTGCATACTCTGGATGTGAGAAAGGATCCAATGGTGCAAGTTGGATTCCTCTTTTCCCTCTTCATCTACGACTCTTTAATGATGCATGGTCATCTTATTTTCCCACCTTCCGCCCTCATGATGCAACGTGCCAATCTTGCAAAGGTGATTGTGATATTTTCTTATTCTATCTCATAATGACTCACGAAGACAATGGATGTTATGTTGATCTAATGATATGTTGGTTACATTGGTTATATGATTGTACTTAGGTCATGCGTTGTATGATAGCATTGCATATTGTATGGACATTTAAGTACCATTCATATGATGTTTCTTGTAGATTAGATTGCATTTAGGATATATTTTATTTCCTATAAGGATTTATACTTTCATATAAAATATGGGCGATACCCTACACACAATGCACATGCTCCCAAACAAGTTTATTGTAATGTACAGGTTACAGGTCTACGAGCTCTGGAATTGCTGGAGTTTTGATGAACTCGTCATTCAAGCATATGGATCATGCACTCTACGATGAGCTCATGTTCCTAGTTGAATCCAAATGTCACCCACCAAAATGGTTATCCCTATAGGAGAAAATTTTTCTCCATTCCTCACATCCAACCAGCTAGCCATGCAACCCCCGACAACCACCACTAGCCGATGATGTGCTATTATATCTTCGCCACCTGAATTAGTCATATGCCTCTCACCCATCCGACAATAACACATGGAAAAAGTTGGGCTTCCAATCAAAAGGTACTTTATTCATTTTGCAATCGGGTGCTTATGCTTGTCTGGGCATTTGATATGGATTATGGGGTGAACTGGAAGGAGGGGTTTTGACCGTGATCTTGTTCCCTCACCTTAAATGGGGGGTTAATTTTCGATCCTAGTCTAGTGGGACCTCCCCTAATGGCCCAATGGGTATAGGAGGGGCATTACTTGGGAACCTTGATTGAGATACCGTAGTTCCATCTTCCATCATACATTAGAAGCCCTAATCTCACATCCATTCTTCAAGTTCAACTAACCATTGGTTCTCTAAGATTTGGCACCCATACATCCTCGTACCTCTGTAGGGCTCAGAACATTGCCCTGGAAGGTTGATGTAGCTAAAAGAAAAGGAGCATATCATGGCCATAAAAAAATTTAAAAGGAATATCAAAATGTAAAAGATGGTTGGGACATACACATTAGCACATGGGCAAAAGCCTAGCATGTGTTCTACCTCACTCATTATGGCCATTGCCCGGTTCTTGAGCACATGTTGCTCCATTATATCATAAAAAGGAACCCTTGCATGTCTTAACCTCGATGAGCGATGCAATAACTCATCCTTAAGGGGTAATGTAACGACTATATATCATTCAAAGCAAGCTCTAACCATTTGAGCTACAAGTAATATTACAAAGAAAAATCAAGCAAAAGTAAAAGGCGCACAAGAGGGGTGGGAAAACAAAGGCCGAGGTGGTAGCTCATGCATTCGCGATTGCTCCCTCCTCACATCTATACACTCAAGATGTGGATCCCCATCATGCTGGTCTCTTTGACCATGACACAAGTTGGTTGGGGCAAGAGTGTTTGGAACATTTTCTTGCATGGCACAGTCTCCCTTAGTAGTCTTCCTATCGAAGGATTTATCCTTATTGAACTGGTTCTTAAGAGGAAAATTAGGCCTTGATCCCCTCTCCCTCTCTATCATGGACATTCTATTCATGTGAGTCTTTTGACCTTGCATGATTTTTGTGGTGGACTTGTCAAATTTTTTAGCAAAGGCTTGCATAACGTGGTCACTTTGACAATTTGACTTTGCCTTGCATAACGTGGTCACTTTGAGCAAAGGCTTGCATAACGTGGTCAATCTTGACCCTAGGGTAGTTGAACATATCAATATATGTAGCATTCAAATTTTGTTCAACCTCAGCATCAATCTTCTTTGCCTCAACCAAGTTGCTAGGGTTCTTACCTTTAAGAGCATAAGTCAAATTTCGAAGAAGAGCCTTGATATATCTATCAAGGATGGTAGCATCATATGTTCTAAATCTGTCAGGGACTTCACTAAGGAGGTTATCAAACCTTTGAGGAAATTTCTTTACAGTTTCTTGGTCGGTTCTCATTGCAACCAGGAATCTATCTAGGCACAAACCTCCATCTAATTCAATATCCCATCTCTTCTTGAATGCCTCGTGAAATGTGTCCCAATCAGGGATGCTCCCTCAGGGCAAGCTAAGATATCGGTTTCTAGCATCTCCATCAAGTGAGAGGGCAAATAGCATCATGACAACATCTTCTTGTGTTATAAACCTAGAAATTATGAATATGATTTTTAGTAGTGGTGACATCAATACCATTGAATTTGGGAATCCATTCTTGATATATATCAGGTAAAGGGATGTACACTTAGATCCAAAGGCTTGAAAGCAACAATAATCCAAGGCCTATCCATGGATATAGCAGGGGTGGGATTATTGGGAAGGAGTTGCTTAACCACAAGAGTAGTTGGATTAATAGGGAAGTGCCCGCTTCAGTAGTCTTCTTAGTCTCTTTCGAGGAGCTATCGTCATGTCTGAAGAACTACTAGGGGATGGGGTATGGTCCAAAGTAGGAGTTGTCAGAAGAGGATTTATCATGTTCGAAATTTTCCGATTTAAGGGATGAAGCTAAAGCTTCATACAATAGGGAAGTAGATTCACTTCCTCCCCGGTGACGACACCAAAAAAGTTGCCACAAAATCTAGTAGGCCTTGTAGAGGGGAACCCTACAAGGCAAGAACTAGACCAAGCGACAACAATGAGGTAGTTGTTAATTTTCTTAGGGCTAGATTGTTCTTTGCTTTAGATAATTGCATTTTAAACTTTTTCACCATTTATATCACATACACCCCATAACATCTTAACATCATTAGCAATTATGTAGAAAGGACAATAACATCAACATTTGTAGCGGAACATAAATGAATAATAGAAAAAAAACATACACAATAGAGACACCACTATTTAAGTCAGAGACCAGGGCAAAACCCCACAAGGGGGAAAACCCAACGACGTTCTTCTTCTATTAGATATTCATCAATTGTTCAATTGAGATACAAAGTACATCCATAAAGAGATACATCAATCATAATAGACCTTCAAGACTAATCCAAGTCAATTCACAACTTCGCTTGTGAACTGAACGATATAAAGAGCAACTGCCATATCATTGTTTACTGGAAACATATGTCAAGGATACATTACCTGTCTCTGCCATACACAAGGTTTCTACCATCAAGATCGCACATAAGAGCAAGATCATGGACACATGAATCACATCATGATTATTGTCATATATACTGTAAAAGAATACTATTAAATGTATCATGCTAGATCTTTGTCATATGTACCATGAAGATCACTGTCATATGTGTCAAAGCCTCTTGTCACTTGTAAGTGTCAGTGTCATTATGAGCAGGGTTACTGAATCCTATAAATCATAGTCATCATGTTAATATAAACAAGATCATTGAATAAGGACTAGACACTACCATCATGCAACACATATATAGGTCACTATCTCATGTTACATGTCTCTCTTACTGTCATCGTATATCAATGGTCATACATCATATCTTACTGCCACCAAGAGATTAAGGTTAATGAAACACTGTCATATGTAATATAGGAGCAAGTGTACTAGGGCCAAATTCCACTTTGGACAACTCATTTGGTGGAGATGATTATTGCATTGAATTCCCCTTTTCGAGAGGACCAAAATCTACTTAAAGATCATTAAATTTGGATAAACAAAAATGTGTTTTTGAATTTATGCCCACACGTGCAAATTGTCAAGGTCGACCACATCATCATGTAGGCTCATGAAGCCCAAGAGACATGTCTCTTCACCCTCAACGACTTGTATAAATATGAGAGACCTCAAATCTCATTTGGCATCATTTCATCGCACATATTCTTCTCTCTCCTCATTTGCTTGGTTCGTACAACTTATTGGGCATCTCTTTTCCTCACACGTGTGACAGCAGAAGGACGAATTGCAGCACAAATTACAGGGCCGAAATTCCAGACTTTGTTGCAAGTTTGACCAGCGTTGAATAAGGTGTTATGACCAGATTTGACTGCAATTTTGGGGTTAGAATTTCGTTTTTGGCAGACCACATTTATTGGCACGGGAATTGAGGCATTCTGTTGACTTTGACCGTAGACCAATCGCAGGGTTGACCACTGGCCTGACCATAGAAGTTGACCAAGTTTGATCACTGTTTTCAGTTCTATTTTGGGTTGACTTTGACCACCTTAGAACGCAGAGTTTGACTGGGTATGACCGAGCTGCATAGAGGATGATTTGCCGCTACGTTGACCTATGTTGACTTTCTGGTTAGGGCAAAATTTGACTGTTGTTGACTACAGATTTAACAGGGCCGTTTTGATTGTGATTTGGCAAGTCAATTTTGACTTTTGTACTCTCTCTCTTTGCTGAACATTTGATATAATAATAATGTCAGGCCAGGAGTAACTCCAGAAAAACTGATACATTTATTTCATTAGGTAGCTATTGTTATATACATGAATGTGACTGATCAGTTCATCTTCTTGATGACTGTTCACATTCCGGAAGATTAGGTGTCAACATTCCCCCCCTTAATCTGAAGGGATGTTGGTGAGTCCAAGCATCGTTCTGAATCTTTCAAGCTTTTCTCTTCCAAGCGCTTTGGTGAAGATGTCTGCAATTTGCTCATTTGTGGAACAATGACGGAGATGGATTGTTTTGGCCTCAACATGATGTCGGATCAGATGATATTTAGTATTGAAGTGCTTTGTTCGATCATGGAACTTTGGGTTCTTGGCCAACTTTATTGCAGAGGTGTTGTCAATCATGAGTGGAGTTGATTGTACTTGTTTTACCTGCAAATCTTCAAGAATTTTTCTGAGGCACACAATTTCTTTCGTTGCTTCAGCTACTGCCACGTATTCTGCTTCTGTTGTGGAATCTGCTGGAACTGATTGTTTGCGTGATCTCCAAGAGACAACTCCTGATCTAAGACTCATAGCATATCTTGAAGTAGATACTCCAGTTTCTTTGTCTCCATCGAAGTTTGAATCAGAGTATCCAATCAAGCTGAAGTTTTCCACCTGTGTATACTTGATTCCAAGGTCTTGAGTTCCCTTCAAGTACCTTAGAACTCTTTTTGTAGCAGACCAATGTCGCTCACAAGGATTTTGCATAAACCTGGAGAGGATTCCAACAACAAATGAAATGTCTGGTCTGGTAGTAGTGAGATAGATGAGAATTCCTATAAGCTGTCTGTACTTTGTTGCATCCTCAAATTCTTTTCCTTCAATAGATGTGAGCCTCAAGTTTTGTTCCATTGGAGTAGAAAGAGGATTGCATTCTGTCATGCCAAATCTGTTTAACAAATCTCCAATGTATTTCTTTTGAGAAAGAAGTATGGATTTTGAATGTTGGGTTACTTCAATGCCAAGATAGTAATGAACATAGCCCAAATCAATCATTTCAAAGATTTTTCCTAATTCTTTCTTTATGAATGCAATATAACTTTCATTGTTCCCTGTCATTAAAAGATCATCTACATATACCACAAGATATACAACTGTTTTTCCAACTTTCTTGACAAATAAAGTTGCATCATCAAGATCAAAATGATTGAAGTTGAGTTTCAGAAGATGCTCAGTTAGCTTTTCATACCAAGCTCGTGGTGCTTGTTTGAGGACATACAAGGACTTCACAAGTTTCATACTTTATGTTCATGTCCTTTCACAGCAAATCCTTCAGGCTGGGACATAAAAACATTTTCTTTTAGATCTCCATTCAAGAAGGCAGTTTTTACATCCATTTGATGGACTTTCCAACCGTTCTGAGCTGCCAGTGCAAAGAGTGTCCGGATGGTGGCCATTTTGCTGTGGGAGCAAAAGTTTCCTCATAATCGACCCCTTCCTTCTGTGCAAAACCTTTTGCCACAAGCCTAGCTTTGTGCTTGTCAAGTGAGCCTTCAGCTTTGTACTTGTTCTTGTAGACCCACTTGCAGCCAATTGGTTTGGTTCCAAATGGAGGATCAACCAGCTTCCAAGTGCCGTTCTTTATGAGGGCATCATACTCCTTTTGCATTGCTTCTTTCCATTCATCATGAGAAGTAGCTTCTTTAAAGGAAGTTGGTTAAAAATCTGTAGACAAGTTCAATTCACAATCATAAGAAACATCCATATCAATAGGTGAATTAGAGTCATCTACATCACCTCCATTTTGTCGATTTGCATTTCTGGTTCCTGTTTTCCAATTTCATCAGGATGAACACTTTCAAGTGTCTTTGTCAGCCACTTTGGGGGACCTTTCTGAGATGGTCCAGGCTGCTCTGTTGATTAAGTTGGGACTGAATCAAGATTGAGTCTCCCAATTCTATCAATTACATCACTTAAAGCATCATCCATTGTTGGAGTTTCATGCGGGGGAGAGTGTTCTTCATAAGAAGATTCCACATGTTGATCTAGTATAAGAATCCCCCCCTTCAAGATGTGGAATCTAATTATCAAATTCTTGAAATGATTTTTCTTTTGCGAATCTATCCAAGTGATCAAGTTGCCACTCAACAACATTGTCAGTTTTGGATGATTCAAGAAAAA